>JAJPUD010005135.1:41346-101195 GCA_023553655.1 Myrmecobius fasciatus | reverse complement strand
AGAGAGAGAGAGAGAGAGAGAGAGAGAGAGAGAGAGAGAGAGAGAGAAAAGAGAGAGAAAGAGAGAGAGAGAGAGTTGGAGAGAGAGAAATGGAGAGGGAGAGAGGGAAAGAGAGGGGGGGAAAAGAAAAAGAGAGTTAGAAAGATAGAGGGAAAGAGAGAGAGGAAAAGAGGGGAGAGAGGAAGAGGAAGAGACAGAGATAAAGACACAGAGAGACAGAGAAGAGCGAAAGACAGACAGACAAAGAGAGAGAGTTGTTCTTTTAGGAAGAGCTCTTTGACAGCTAAATGGAGGATGGACAGGAATTGGGAGAGATTTGAGTCAGGTAGACCCACTGGTAGGTTACTGCAGTAGTCCAAGTATGAGAAGATGAGAGCTTGTACCAGGGTCCCATTATCTGACCCACAACACTGTCAGAGAAAAGAAGGCATATACTGTACAAAGAAATGTAACAAAGGTAAAACCAACAGAGCTTAGTAATAGATTGAACAGAGATGGGGGGGGGGAGACTGGGGAGAAAGGAGGTGTGGTGAGAGAAAGTGAGTTGTCTAGGATGACCCTTAGGTTGTGAGCCTGGGTAAATAGGAGGATGGAGGTACTCTCCACACAGTAATAGGAGAGTTAGAAACAGGGAAGAGTTTGGGGTGGGGAATGATAATGAATTCAGTCTTAGATATACAAGATGTTTATGATATATCCAGTTTGTACTCAATGTATAGCTGGAGCTTGGGAGAGAAGTTAGAACTAGACAAATACATTTGACAATTATCAGTAGAGATGATCATTGATCCATGAGGGAGAAAAGAAGATCCAAGAAGACTGACCCATTATTATGAAGGGTATTCCCCCCCACCACCACTGTCAAGTGAATTTATCAGTTTGGTTCACTGTCCCAAATCTTGTCTCCCAGCAAGGGCTACTAGTGGTTGCCCATTTACTTGGTTAAGTAATCTAATGAAGGAAGTCAACCTTGGGACACACAGAAGTCACCCAGTTGTGTCTTCCTCCCTACCTTCTGTGCAGAAAAGATAGAAGAAATTGTAAAGAGCAAAGCACTGGGCGTAAGGTTAATGAATATGAAAGTCAAGTTTATTCTCAGGAGTAATTCATTTTCTGGAAAGGCAAGGCATTAAAGAGCCATGTTTAATAGGATACCCACAAAGTCCAAGTGTGACTAAAGGCAAAATGAGTAAATTAAGTACTGACTTAGATTTCTTTTCAGCATATGGAACACACAAGTGAGGCGCATGAATTTAAAAAGAAGAGATGAATATAGTCTTGACCAAACCAGCTATTAAGCTAAGGGTAGGCTTCTCATGGATCTGCAGTCAAATCTCTGCTCTACCATTTATCTCCATGTAGTCTTGGGCAAATTATAGAACCTTACTGGCCTCAGTTTCTTCATCTGTAAAATGAGAGGGTTGGATTCAATGTCTTCTGAGGTTACTTTGATATCTAAATCTCTATTAGTGTAAATATTATTTCTATTTTGTTGATGAGGAAATTTTGGCTCAGATTCACCTAAGGTCGCCTAAGGGGCAGAGACAGGGCTCAAATTCAATTCCCTGACACCAAATCCAATTCTCTTTAAACCATGCAATGCTGATACTCTGGTAGGAGAAATAATGAAGTCTGGACAAACTCCAGAAGTCCTGAAATATCTAGAGGTGGTTGTCAGACCTTGTACTCAAGGGTAGCCTGTCCAGATTCTCATCACGTTCCAATCTACTTGTTTTTGGTTTTAACTCTTAAAAAGGGTATTTTTTCTGCCTTGCTGGGGAGCCTGGGGGTGTCTCTGTATAAAAAAAAATTGGTATGGGAACAGATTGCTGTACTGTGCTGCAACCACCCTCCCCAACCCATCCCCACCCTCTAGGCAAGCAGCCAATAGTCATGTCTTCTTGGCCAACAGCATCTCAGGAGCCAAGTCTACCAAAGAGCAATCACTATTTTTGCTTCCCTTCAAGCTGCCAGACTGAATCTGGCTGAAGGAGAAGTGTGGGAAGAGAGTTGTGTGCTCAGTCAGAGGGGTCTCCAAGGTCATAGAAGCAGTGGTAGTCATGTTTCTCTGAATAATGAGCATGCTGATAGATTTTTTTTTCCAATCCTGCAGACACTTACTATGAAGAAAGATGATGTCCAGCAGATGAATCCACCCAAGTTCTACCAGGCTAGCGATATGGCCGACATGACCTTTCTGAATGAAGCCAGTGTCCTGGATAACCTCCGCCAGCGTTATACCAACATGAGAATCTATGTAAGTGGAAGAGTGTAGGAGGTAGCTAATTCAGCCAGAGTTGTCCACAACTTTGATGCAAGAGAGGGACTATTATGATGATGGAAGTCATCCTGTCTACAATAACCTAGCCCCCTTATTGCATAGACAGGAGATGACCTCCATGTTGCTTCTGGTATTCATCTGTAAGTCATGCACATTGTAAATCATTTTATGTAGCTTCCTCACTCTGCAGACTGGAAGGACCAGGTATGGATAGAATTCTGATTTTGAAGTCAGATGACACAGATTCAAATCCTACATTGGATACTTACTAGCTGTATGACCAAAGGCAAGTCAGAACTTCAAGTTCTTCATCTGAAAAAGCAGGCTAATAATTATTGTGCTGACTTCACAGGATTGCTCTGAGAAAAGTGTTTTGCAAAATTTTAAGCATTGTAGAAATATGAATTATCATCATCATCATTACTGTCAAGGCAATTGGGGTTAACCGACTTGCCCAGGGTCACACAGTTAGCAAGTATTAAGTGTCTAAGGCCAGTTTTGAACTCAGGTCCAATGCTCTATCCTAGCTGCCCCAGTATCATTATTATTGACATTAGTAAATACCTATTCACTCCAAACTGAAACACAAATCTTTTTTTTTTAGTTTCTTTCCTGAGATCATGTGACAGAGAACACTCATTTCTCCCATCCTGTCACTATAACATTTCTTAGTATCAAAAAGAATTTTTCCCTCTCCCCAAATTTCTAGCATCTTATTTATACCTTCAATGGGAGGGAGTGAAATAAATGTTGGCCTCTGAGAAAAGAGAGACTGGAGTTTGAATCCTGGGTTCAGATACCTACCAGTCATGTGACCACCGACAAGCCCTTGAAATGCTCTGAGCCTCAATTTCATTATGTATAAAATGGGTAACTGTGGAAACTATATTAGAGTTATTATAAAGATCAAATGAGAAAATACATGTAAAGTGCTATATAAATAACAACTATTATTACATATATTTACTAAAACGGATGCCATTCTATTTTTTGAAAGTCACCAAAAAAATCATAATTTGAAGCTAAAAGGGACCTCATCTAGTCCAACTTTATTATTTTTCAGATGAGAAAGCTGCTGCCCAGAAAGACTAAGTCACTTTCCTTTCTTTTGTTTTTTTTAAATCAAAACTTCCCCTTTATTTTTTATTTTTTTTAAATGGTATTTCATTTTTCCAAATACATGCAAAGATAGTTTTCAACTTTCACCTTTGCAAAACCTTGTGTTCCAAATTTTTCTTCCTCCCTTCCCATCTCCCCTAGAGAGCAAGCAATCTGATCTAGGTTAAACATGCAATTTTTCTAAACATATTTCCATATTCATCATGCTATGCAAGAAAAATCAGATCAAAAGGAAAAAAGACACAAGAAAAGAAAAAAAAACAAGCAAACAAATAACACCACCACAAAAAGGTGAAAGTACTATGCAGTACTATGCTTTGATCCACATTCATTCACAATAGTTCTCTCTGTGGATGATGATGGCACTTTCCATCACGTCTATTAGAATTGCCTTGAATCATCTCATTGTTGAAAAGAGCCATCTTTTCACAGTTGATCATCACATAATCTTGCTGTTACTGTGTACAATATTTTCTTGGTTCTGCTCACTTCACTTAGCATCAGTTCCAGGTTTAGGAAAGACGACAAACCTCTCCCCATATTAGGCCTGAATCTCTTGTCTTCAGCCCTATTTATCCAACATTCAGAGAGGTGATGCTTGAGTTTATTTATAAGCTATTGTATTGCAGACTAGGGAATCAGGAGCTTGGGTGCTAGTTCTGGCTCTGTCACTGATTTACTGGGCAGCCTTGTCATGGGCTGGGGGCTTCTTCTCTCTGAGTCTCAGATGAATGAAGAGATTAAACTCTATCATCACTAAAGTATCTGTCAGTCCTGTTATAGGGAAGAGTTTTGTGTTAAAGGTTCTTATTCCCTGTGTTACCTTGGACCTCCATGAGCTTCAAGGTCCTCATCTACAAAATCATCTACTAGATGATTTGGAAGGTTCCTTGTATTTTTAAATGGGTTTATAATCACCAAAATGGGGTTTACCTTCCAGAATACCAGATTGGCCCTTTCCTAAAGGCTGAGCATGGTGGGGCAGACTTGTCTGTAGAATGAACAGAAAGGCTAGTATTGCTCTTTAAAGAGTAAATTAAAAAGAAGTTGCATTTTATTTAAATAATAGCAAAGACACAGACATTGATTTGGACCTGAGAAAGAAAACTCTTTTCTCGTTCATTCTGTGTGATTAATAGAATGAGACACAGAGCGGGCATAGGAGACTGCATTTGTTATTTACAGGAGGTTCTTGGAAGGACAGACTGACTTTCTTTTGTTTATGTGTATGTGCTTCTCTCTCTCTTTAAGACCTACTCTGGTCTCTTCTGTGTGACAGTCAACCCTTACAGGTGGCTTCCCATTTATGGTGCCCGTGTGGCCAACATGTACAAGGGCAAGAAGCGGACAGAGATGCCCCCTCACCTCTTCTCCATCTCTGACAATGCCTACCATGACATGCTCATGGGTAAGTGTTTGCCAGGGGAGAGAACTCCTCATCTGGACCACTTGAGAGCCTGCAGGACATTTACCATCAAAGACATGGAGTGAGTGAGAGACAGTGTGCCAAGTGTACTGAGGTCTGCTCGGTCAGAAAGACCTGAACCTAATTCTCTCGTTAAATGTGACTGTCATCTTGGCCAAGTGCTTAAGGCAACTCTTTGGATAAATATATTAAAAAATGAGTGGAAACCTGTAAGTCAGGCTGTTAACAAGTCTTTATTAAGGGCTTATTAAAGCCAGGAATAAGCACTGGGAATAGGAATACAATAAAAAGATGCCTCTGTCCTTATGGAGCTCATGTTCTCACACATAAAAGGAAGTTGAAAATGGAAAGAGAGGGGGCAACTAGGTGATGCAGTGGGTAGAGCCCCAGCCCTGAAGTCAGGAGTACCTGAGTTCAAATCTAACCTCAGATACTTCCTAGCTGTGTGACCCTGGGCAAGTCACTTAACCCCAATTGCTTTAGCCAAAAAAAAAAAAAAAAGAAAGAAAGAAAAGAAAAGAAAAGAAAAAGAAGAAAAGAAAAAAAGAAGAAAAAGAAAAAAAGAGAGTGGATGATTAATGGAAGGGGGAGGGAAGGGAATTGTAGAGAAAGTCTGAAATATAGCCTGGAGAAGAATGAAATGCCCTTGGTCTGTGTGCTCTCCTTAATTGGAGGTTCTAGGAGGCACTATCTAGAGGGAAAGGATACTCTCAAGGTGGAATCCCAGGGATGGAGTCAGCTTCAAGATGAAGAACTGGGGTATGGTAGAGGAAGTCTGGAGTGTAACCTGGAGAGAAATGATGATGTTGGAAAGGAATGATGACATGAAAACAAGGTGTTGATCTCCTCTGCTATGGGGAGTTTTGGGGCTGGGAACTCCCTCCATTATAAAAATCAATCTGGAGGGATTATTATTAGGTTCATTTGATAAAATACTATGTCTGTCCTATAATCTGCATTACCAGTTGAGAATCATAGCTTGAAAAAATGTTGCAGGCTGATTACCTTTGGATAATTAACTTTTAAGACTTTTATAACATGCATCCAAACACACAAAAAAATCAATGTCACCTAACAGTCAAATGTCTCAATACTTGTAGGATTTGATAGTTTTTGTGAATTGTGGTGGTCAAAAAGTAAGAGGAATTACTCTGAATTTGGCTAGATTGTGTCTAATCAAGTCTACAAGTTTGTATTAAGCATTTACTATGTGCTTTTTGATTGGTCAGCTCCTCTCAGAACCTCCATTTTAAGATGTTCCTGGGCCATCTGTATCCATTCCTTCATTCATCTCCAGGCTCTGTTACTGAATTTCTGGACTTCTTTTTCCACTCTGACCTCTGTGCAGGTTACTTTCTATGTTAATCACAGTCCCCTCTTCACCCTCCCCAATACCCCTTTCAGCTTCCTTTCATGGATTGTCTTCTCCCATTAGAATATAAACTCCTTGAAAGCAAGGACTTTCTTTCTTGCATGTATTTGCATTTTTAGCACTTAGCAGAGTGCCTGACACAAAAATACTTGTTGATTGACTGAATGACTGAGTTAGGGACTCTTTTAAGCATTGGCCATATTGGGCATATTTTGCAAAGAAAGGCAAAAATAGCTCCTGCCTACACGGAATTCACATTCTAAAAAAGGGAGATGCCATGAAAACAACTATGCATGAAAAAGATATGTACAGGGTAAACTGGAACTAATCCCAGGCTTAAAGTCTTTCCAGCCCAATAGGAAATGCCTGAGCTTAAGCTCTGCTCACAGTCTCCCACAATCCAGATTCATCTTTTTGTCATCACGAGGCATCATATTAGTCCTCTTAATCAGGCTTATTACTCTTGAATTTATATTATGACCATAGATTCAAGAAACTAATTGTGCAAGTATTAGATGGAGAGCAATATAGTTTCATAGCAATTTCTGGGGAAAAAGAAACAGAGGTATTAATTGACTGCCAGCTTAATATAAGACCCCAGTGTCATGTAATTGTTCAAATGGCTAATATAATCATAGGCTATACTAACACAAATTAAGTATCTAGAAAAATAAAATTCATTAATTCTACGGTACTCTGAATTGAATAGGTCACATAGGGATCATTGTGTTCAGTACTGGGCACCACTTTTTTAAAGAATAAATAATTATTGATCTCTTTTGTTTGACAATCACCCATATTTCCCAATGTTTCCCTTTTCATCTCAGTCATCCTCTTTCCCCCTACTTTTCCCTTTGATAAAGAATAAAAAAGAATTTTTTAAAAATTCAGTAAAACTAAGCAAAACATTTTTTAAATCACATTTTATGCAATCTTGCAAAAAACATAGACCCCCTACTTTTGCAAAGGGTGGATGGAATGAGCATCACTTTAGGAGGGACATTGACAAATAATGAGAAATGGGTGACTAGGATACTGGGTATACTTGAACGATATTGACCCTTAGGTTTAGGGCCATAGGTTTAGATTTAGAAGGAAATTCAGAAGCCATCCAATCTAATCTCTACATCACATGATGAGTAGTTGAACACATTGTTTAGCCACCAGAAAAGAAGATGTAGGAGACACTTATCTATTGTTTTCTAGAATTTGAAAGGTTGTTCTCAGAGGACAGAAAAATTAGAGGTAGGCAGATTTCAGCTCAATAGAAGGAAGGAAACAAGCATTTATTAAGCACCTACTATATGCAAGAAACTGTGCTAAGTAAGTGTTTTATAAATGTTATCTCATTTTATCTTCACAACAAAGCTAGGAAATTGGTGTTAGTGTCCCCAGTTAAGAGTTGAGAAAACTGAGGCAGACAGAGATTAAGGCATCAAACAGTTAGTGTCTAAGGTTGGATGTAAATTCAGATCTTCCTGAGTCCAGGCCTGGCACTCTATCCATAATGGTTAAAATGATCTGAAAGTGGGATGTTTGCCCGGTGGGCCACCAGTTCCCCAAATCTGGAAATTTTCAAACAAAGGCTGAAGGGCCTATAGAGGAAATTCACATCTCAGGTAGGAGATTGGATCAGACAACCTCATAAACCTCAGATTTCCCAACGAGAAGATTCATGAATTTCAGTTTTACTGACAAATATTGTTCAGTGTCTGAGACCTCTAGCAAAGGCTAGCTTCATTATCCAAAGCCAGAATGGTGACTCAGAGAGATGATTGGGCTTGGTTGTAGTCAAAGACTAAATAGCTAAACTGGGGAAAATAAAAATGTTTGCTAATTGTTTCTTGGTATCTTTTTTCCCCTTCCTACAGATCGTGAAAATCAGTCTATGCTAATCACGTAAGTATTCCTTCTTGTCTTTTGGTCTATATACATATAATTATGTTGGTCTCTTCTACATATAATTAGTCATTCACATAATTATAATTAATTGCCTGTGCTTTGTAAGGAACTTTGCAGGCAACAAATAGGTTTAAATTGTAGTAAATGCCTCAAGTCAATGTCTCTTTTACTGATAGGGGTGTAGTGAATGATTCTTCCTTAGTCTCTTAACACTTCTCTCTATCTTCTGAGGACTGATAATGCCTATGGATAGAAGGATCCAGTCTAATTCAACCTGAAAAATATTTATTAAGTGCCTGTTGTGTACATAACATAGTAGAGGGCCGATTCATCTAAAACATCTGGGTGCAGATCCTGCTTCTGAAACCTTCAGGCTACATGACCATGGGCAGATTAATTATTCTTTCTATATTTCCATGCAGTTCTCATAGACTGCAAAATTACAGAATGATTATTGAAATGTGTCAGAGAAGGGATTTACTTCACACTGATGAAATTGCAGGTCTAGACCACCATATGCAAGGTACGATGTTAGATGCTGGGAATACTCAAATACTAAATAGATGTGCAATCTCATTGGGGTGGAAGGTCCTTCCAATGATCCAAAATTAATCATGATACACTTTTAAGTTTAATCTGTATTATTAATGTTTTCTCCATAATTTTATTAAACCTTGAGAATCAACAAAATCATAAATTAAGCCTTAAATTGTAGCACTTACTGATTTTTAAGATGTAAATACTCATAATAAAAATTTGCATTGGACTCTTCATGACTCTGCCCACCCGTGGGATAGAAGTATTCTACTTTCTCCTAACTTCACAAGATTACTCCTGGAACTTTCTGATCATCCTCTTGCCAGTCCTTACTCTCACTATGGGGGTACTGGGAATACAAAGAGAAAAAACAAGTCTCTTGCCCTAAAGGAACTTGCATTTTACTAAGAAAATACTACTAAGGATGGCCATTTTTGACAACTTTCCTAGTTGCTGTTGTTATTGTGCATGGCATTTTCCATCTCTTGGTTCTTCATGAGCCTCTTTTTTTTAATTCCTAGTGGAGAATCTGGTGCTGGCAAGACTGAAAATACCAAGAAGGTCATTCAGTACTTTGCCAACATTGGAGGCACTGGCAAACAGTCTTCAGATGGCAAGGTATGGCTTTCCAAATGGGTGGAAGGAAGAAGAGGGCTCATCCATCTCAGGAGGAATTTAGGTGACCCAGAAGGCTGCCTTTTCCTCCTAGATTGGCAGCCTTTAACCTACTCTGGACATCCAGAAACCAATTGCACTTTAGGGAGGGGAAATTGAAATGCTGAGATAGACTTTCTATGGCTGCTTGTTGTTTTTTAAACTATCTATGCAGGTTTCCTCTACTACCTTATGGTAGAAGGTCTCCCAAAATAAAGCCTCCTTCTTTCTCTAGTTAATGGGAACCAAGAATGCAAAGAAATCTATCAGAGCATGGAGATACCTTGGAGGATTGTTATGGAAACACTACCAAAAAAAAGTGGGAAATTTGTTTAGCTAGGATGAAAGGAACACAAAGAAATGAATTTCAATCTCTTTAGAGTATACTTTGATCAGTAGGAAATATTTAAGATAGCTATTAAAGCTGAAGGAGGGTTTACAGAGAGTAAGCAGAGCTTAGTGGCAGATGGATTCATTGCCTGGTATGGCCACAGTGTGGTTGGAGTCATAGTTTCTGATGGACAGAAACCAGACATCTGACAGTTCCATCTTCTGTTTCCTCTGGGCTAGGGATCCTTGGAGGATCAAATCATCCAGGCTAACCCTGTGCTGGAGGCCTTTGGTAACGCCAAGACAACCAGGAACAACAATTCCTCTCGATTTGTGAGTGCCTTATAATGTCCCTTTAATCAACATTTGCCTTTGCCCATCTTACTGGCCAACTTCAATGAACTTCAACAGCAGGTTACCAATAATAATAATAGCTAGTATTCAGTTTACAGAGATGTATACATTTATAAATTTTCATTTAATCAGTCCTTATAATAATCCTGTGAAGGAAGTGCTATTTTAACCCCCATTTTATAGATGAAGAAACTGAGGCTAAAATGTTAAAGATCAACTGATAAGTGTCTAAAGCAGAATTTGAAGTCAGGTATTCCTGATTCCAGGTCCAGTACTCTATAGTCAGTGTACCTCTAAGAGAAACAGTAATAGTATAATGGATACAAATGGGAATCAGATCTAGGACCAAGTCTTGCCTTTGAAACATACTAGGTATGTGAGGATGGTCAAAACATATAATCTTTTCATGTCTCAGGCAACTTATTAAGACTGTGAATTCCAGATGAGTTGCTATCTGCTTTAGTGGAAGGAAACTGTACACCTGGAGGTCCCTAACCCAATAAAGGCACAGATCCAGATCAGATCAAGGAAAATTATGAAATGTACTTTTTTTTTTAAATTTTTATTTTATTTGCATAACATATGTGTGGGTAATTCTTCAACAATAACCCTTACATAGCTTTCTGTTACAAATTTTTCCCCCCAACTCCCCACCCCTCCCCTAGATGGCAGGATATCCACTACATGTTAATTGTGTTAAAATATTGGCAAATCGAATATATGTATACATGAAATGTACTTTTTTAAAAGAAATTTTAAAGAATTAAATATCCATTTTTTCAATTCAACTAGGTATAGTCTTGCCTATAGGCAGGAGGATAGATTATATGATCTCTTGAAGTCCCTATGATTCTAAGACATGTAGAAAGGGGTAGATGACCTACATAGAAGAGGCTGACCAAATCCCTAAGTGGGGCAAGCCATTTTTGTTTCCTTGAGATGCAGCTGTTCTGGCAACAGAAGTACTGTCTTTGGAATCCAAAGACTTCCAATTACTTCAACTTTTGACTCACTCATTTACTTCCCAGCTGTTTAACTTTTGTCATTTCATTTAACTCTTCCAGCCTCAGTTTCCCTGTCCATAAAATGGACATGCTAATATTTGTACTGCCTTTCTCAGGAGGAAAATATTCGGTAAACATTAAAAGTTGTCTATAAATAAATGGGCTATTTTCTACTCCTTTTCCCTCATCCCTGAAATGGCAACAACGACAACAACAAAAAGTGAAGGTTATATTAATTGCCCTCTGGAGTAGTTCAGAAGGCATTTGGATATATACTTAATCCTGGAAACTTGTCCTTTCCCCACCAATTTGCATGAAAAACCTGCAGTTCAACATTCCAGTTCAACTGAGAGTCTGATCTGGCCTGAAGGTACCCACATATAACTCATATGGAATTTCAGGAGGAGTGGCTAGCATGCATGTGAGACTAAACCTGATCCACTGTTTCTATGATAACCTGAGGAGTGACATTCCTTTTCTCACAGAACCTTCATTCTTCTTCTTCTTTCTTCTTCTTCTTTCCTTCTTCTTTTCTTTCTTCTTTTCTTCTTCTTCCTTTTTCTTCTTCCTCCTCCTCTTTCTCCTCCTCTTCCTTCTTCTTTTCTTTTTCTTTTCTCAGGGCAAGTTTATCCGAATCCACTTTGGCACCACTGGCAAACTTGCTGGAGCTGACATTGAGAGCTGTAAGTTGTTGCTATAGCGTTCAGTACTTGGGAAGCTTTCTCTGTTGAAATGGCCTTTTAGGAAAGACATTGTTGCATCCAGAGAAGGACAGCCAGAATGATCAAGGGCCTTGAGCCCATCAATAAATTAACTACCAACAAATGAGATTTAGCACAAAAAGGCTAAAATCTCCCACTGTATCTGGTGTCATCTCCACTGGACTTAGATGACCCGTGAGGAGAGAGTGAGGCTGATGATTTAGCACAGCCTTAGCTCACTTAAATCAAATTCACTTTCAAATAAAGATATTACCTTTCTGAAGTCATTGGTCCACTGCAAGAAAAAGGCAGAAACAAGCTAAGTGCTAGGAATACAAAGAAAATAGGATTTTCCCTCAAGGAAATTACATTTTAATTGGGGAAACAACATTTAAATAACTGAGTCCATACAAGTTATATAAGAGTATGGAAGGTGGAAGGTAATCCCAGAGGATTTGTTTTTTTGTAGTGAAGGCCCAGTTAAAATTGAAAGCATAATTTTGTAGTTGACCTAATCAACTCAACAAGTATTTATCCTCCTGACTTCAAGATTTCCTCCATCTCTACTCAAGGACGAATGAATTAAAGTGAAAGAAGTAAATGGTGAGAATAATCTAGGATTTGGCAAAGTGGAACAGAGAAACAAAGGATTTCAGAGTAGATCACCTCAAGTTGAATTAGTTGCCTAAGGGGATTAAGATAAAGAAGGGAGAGGAGTGTAGTTAGTTTGAGGATCATAGACTGTGCAAGATTTGAGAGATGGAGGAAATAGAGATCATTGTGAGGATAAAGAACAGAGATGAAGGTCAGATAGAAAAAGTAGGATGATGAAAAATCAGATCAGATTTTTGATTGATCAGATAAAGAAATGTTGGAGTTTATAAACATGGAAGTAGAACACTTTTGAAGATGGCAAGATCAAAACTTTAACCATTTCTGTGTGTAGTTGGGACAGAGTAGAGGAGTAGGTCATGAGTAGACTGAGGAACTAGGAAGTTAGGTTATTTGAAGAAGCATCAGTTTGTAAGCTGAAGTCCTTTAGCATGAGAGCCGAAATTAGGGTAAGAAGGAAGATATAAGCCAAGCACTCAAAACATTGAGAAAGGAAGCAGAATGTCTTGGAAGTTAATTGTTAACAAGGATTGGATTAGGATGATACATTTGTATAGTACGAATCTCAAAGGAGTAGTTGTTGAGTAACAGTGGCAAAGCAAGAGTCTGGAAGTGTCCAGAGGAGTAAAGAATATTTTGACTCCCTCATAGCAACCAGAGTGGAGGGAGAAGGGTGATGAGAGAAGATAGCTTATACATGAAAGGAAGCAGGGTCATCAGGAAGGAGTCCAGTCTCAGTAGAGGACAGAAGATGGAAGGGTAAGAGAGCAGGTTTAAGATAAAAGGAAGTTTATTGATTATGAAGCAATTGATCCAGAAGGAACAGTGGAAGGAGCAGGCAGATCTGAAGTGGAGTATTGGGGAGAAGGGATGAGATGAACGAGAGTGAGGGAACAGAACCAATGGGAATGAAGAAAGGTATCTGTACATTGGAAACTGGGGTTCTGAATCACTGAGATAAGGAGATTACAAGGGAATGAATTATTAACGAACGGATCTAGGTACAGCATTAATGGTTAGTGAAAGACCCTCTGGGGGAAGCACATGATCAGAATATACAACATCCTACCTCCAAATATAACCTCATGGTTGATTGGTGATGCTATTCTGTCCTGGAAGGCTCCAATGCCTGCTTCATAATAAGCAGGAATGGGAAATGGCATGGAAGAGCATTGAGGAGCTATTGATGCCATACTTGCATTGTAGAAAGTGTTATGGAAACCAGGGTAGAGAATGGAAGATTTTCTTAACCCAGGGCAGTAGGGAAAGACCTGGGATGGGCTGATAAGGTAGGGAGAGACCATTCCACAACTTCCAACATTGCATGTATCATTTCCCCAAGTGCTCTCTCTTTGTTCATAATGAATAAAAACGAATTGTGCATTGCTTTGTATCTCTACTTCTTTTCTTTTTCTTTTTTTTTTTTAGATCTCTTAGAGAAATCTCGAGTCATTTCCCAGCAAGCAGCTGAGAGAAGCTACCATATCTTCTACCAGATCCTCTCTAATAAGAAGCCTGAACTTCTTGGTAAAAAATTGTTTCTATGTCCTCCTTTCCTCAGAAATGGAAATGCTCTAGTTTATTCATTGCTTTCAATATAAAAGATGCCCCCACCTTGATCTCACCTCACCATTGGACTCTTCTTGTGGATGCCTTTATAGTTTGTGGAATAATCTCTTCAAGTTTAGAATCACATTCTTGGAATAAAACTCTTCAAGCAGAAATAATGGACCTAGAATCTGAGGGAAAGGACAGAAGGGACAAAATGGTGCTGTGTAATATGTCAATCCTGAAGTAACAGGACTTAAGTTCAATTCCCAGTTCTATTATTTATATCCTCACGTGACCTAACCTTGATCATTTAACATAGCTTGCTCTCAATTTCTTCATCTACAAGATTACAGGGCTGGACTAGATGATTTCTAAGATCACTTTCAGTTCTAACTCAATGAATCTACTGTTCCATTCACCCATACCCTATCACTGATCCCTTCGATTTCTTGAGTTTCGGGATTTTTTGGTGGTTTAGAAAATGAGAAAAGAGGAGAAAACAATTAGAAAAAAGGTGTAGAGGCAGTAAAAGTGGTCTTGATCATTTTGAACTTGCTCAAAAGAGAAGGGGAAGGTAGGAGGAAAAAAAAGAGGTAGGGATGAGATGATCCTCCAACCACTAGAGTCTTCTTCCTCTAGCTCTTTTTGCTGTCTCAGGTCTTTATTGTATTGTCTAGTTGTACTATAGTATTTTGTCAAATGTCAGATGAAATGTCTCCTGAATTTCACAAAAGGTTCATGAAAAGTCTAATGGTGATCAACACAATGGGGCACAATAATATTTGACTTCTCATACACAAGTTCATGCTTTTGCTACCATTAGTACTATCATCAATCATCATGGAGCTCTCTTGAATTCTCTTTACAGAGAGTTTGCTTCTGGTGCCCAATCCCAAGGAATACCATTGGATAAGCCAAGGTGTCACTGTTGTTGATAACATGGATGATGGTGAAGAGTTACAGATCACAGATGTGAGTGGAAAAGGGCAGCAATTGGGACAAAGTAACGACAGGAGCCATATGGGGCAGGATAGTCACTTGAAAGCAGAAAATCTGGGGGGAGGGTTCAAATTCTGGCTCTGCCACTTACTTCCTTGTGGCCTTGGGCAAGCCTTTTAGTCTCAATTTCCTCATTTGTAAAATAGAAAGAAGAAAGAAAATAAAAGCCTATTATTTGCAGGCATTTTACAAATATCACCTCTTTGGATCATCACAACAACCCTGTGAAAGTAGATGCTATTATTATCATTTCCATTTTACAGTTGAGAAGACTGAGGCAGACAGAAATTAAGTGACTTGCTCAGGATCACATAGCTAGCAAATGTCAGACAGAGTGCTCTACTTAGCACCCAGCTGACTCTAATGTGGATGATAACAGCATCCACCGCCCAGGGTTGTTTTGAAAATCAAATGATAAATGAACCAACATGTATAAAGTGCTTTGTAGACATTAAAGCACTATATAAATGCTAGCTTTTATTAATAACAACAATAATTATTTATTAATTACATTTTAGTTTAATAGCAATAATATTCAGTTGAAGGAACTAAAGATATTTAGCTTGGAAAAGAGAAACTTAAAAGATTATATGGTGACTACCTTGAGGAAGGAAGTCAAGCATAATACAAGTATGGGCTTTAGGCTCAGAAGATTCTGTCCTTTTATGGGATGGAGAAGAAGGGATGGTTGCTGACGGTTGGCTAGGGTGTTCTCCCCCAGGTCTAGGTCTACTACAAAAACCAGGCAAATAGCCAAATATCCTGGTTACAGTGAAGCTGTGTTAGCATAGGGAAAGTGCTTGTTACTCCAAAGCTATATACAGTCTAGTTCATACTATAAACAGAGTCTTAATGAACTAGTGAGCAGGGTGTTAACTCAGGGTACAGATTGTTCTCTCATAAGAAATTGATTTCCTCACAAGATCTATCTATTTAAACAGACACCCCGTTCAATAACCTGAGACTTAGGGAAATATTGATCGGAATTTTTCCTCTCCAAAGTTTAAATTATAAAAGCCCCAGGGCATTCTGTCGTCAAGAAAATATAAATAGATATTTCACCAAGCTCAAAACTGGAAATAAATTCTGACCAACACTGTTTTTGTTAAGATATTTAAGGTAAATCTGAACAATTATCTTTAATGAGCTTGAGATTTGGAGTCTTTTCTCCCATAGTGATTTCAATTAGGAAATAATACCTTTCTTTTCTAATTTAATTTTATGTATATCTGTTGTTTTTACCCCCATCATTTCTGAACATCTCTCTACCCACACCCTACCCCATTCCCTTGAAAGTCATGCCATGTAACAGAGAATAAAAAAGAAAGAGAAAAGAAATTAAGTCAGCAAAATAAAACAACATATTGAGTGAGTCTGGCAGTCTATACACTGGGAAACATTATTTTTTAGTGAATGTTGTGAAAAAGTCTGATTTGTGGGTCATTGTTTGAAGATGATAGACATTTCCCTGAGAACATGGAAATGACATCATTCTTGACTGTAGGAAATTGTTGATCTGTTGGGATATACTTTTAAACATTATACATATATAACATGTATATACACACATATATATGTGCATTTATACACATGTGTAAGTATGTATAGAGATGAGTGTGTGTTTGTACATATATATATATATGCATGTATATGTATATGTAGACAAATATTCTCCTTTGGTGATGTGAGATGAATCAGTCTTTCCTCAAGCCCATTGTTGAGTGTGTTTCTTTCTTGCTGATTTCCAGGTTGCTTTTGATGTCCTAGGCTTCAGCTCAGAGGAGAAGATTGGGGTTTACAAACTCACTGGGGGTATCATGCATTTTGGGAACATGAAATTCAAGCAGAAACCAAGAGAGGAACAGGCAGAAGTGGACACCACCGAGGGTAGGTTGTTTGATGAAGAATATGGGTCAAGACCACCTGGAAGCAAATCAATCAATGCAGTGGGCAGCAGGGCTGCATTAATGTGATGACTGTCACCATGACTACCATTGACAAGATTCAATTGGTCAATGAGCATTTATTATGTGCTTAGTAGGCATTGTCTTAAGTGTTGGGGATACAAGAAAAAGGCAAAAATGTGGTCCCTGATCCCATGGAGTTCATATTCTCATTGAAGAGATGACATGTGAATAACTATCTCCATATGAGAGATGTACAGTGTAAATGGAAGGTGGAGCAGCTGGATGGCATAGTAGCTAGTGTGCTAGAGCTTGGAGTCAGAAAGATTCATCCTTATGAGTTCAAATCTAACCTTAGACACTTACTAGCTGTATAACCCTGGGTAAGTCACTTAACACATTTGCCTCAGTTTCCTCATTTGTAAAGTGAGTTGGAGAAGGAAATGACAAATCGCTCCAGTATCTTTGCCAAGAAAACCCCAAATGGGATCATGAAAAGTCAGACATGATTGAAAAATGACTCAACAACAACAAATGGAAGGTGATCTCAAAGAGAAGGGACTAGAAGCTAGGGGGACTGAGGAATGCCTCTTTCAGAAGGTAAAATTTGGACTGAATCCTGAAGAAATCCAAGAAAGCCCAAAGGCAGAGGTGAGAAAGGAGAGCATTTCAGGGACACCAGCCAGGGCAAGTGGCATTGGGAAATTGGTATCAAAGATGAAGAAATTGTAGAAAGAGTTCCTGACCTAGGAAGGAGAATGGAGATGTAGATTCAGGTCCTGGATCTGTTTCTAACTAGCCATGTGACCCTAGACATGTCAGGTCCTCTCTGACTTTCTGATTCCTTTTCTGAAAAAAGAAGGGATTAGAATAAAATGATCTCTGAGATTCCTTATATTTCTGGAATTCTACAGTATAGAACTGTAGAATGCCATAGAGGCATTGTGAGTTTTGGACATCTGTTTATAAGACTTGGTGAGTGTACTATATAAGGAGAAGGAGACTTGATGTTTCTTCTCACAGCACCCTTGACTTATTGTTTTGCTTTATCAAATCATACATCTTTGCCTGTTTTTTTCTACATGAAGTTTCATTACTCTACAACACAGACATTTAACCATATCAGTATTTTTACTTAAAATTTGTGCCCTGCCATTTACTTTGTATATTACTCTCTCTACTCAAGAAATTTCTGTGGCTTCCTATTGCCTTTAGAATGAAGGAAAAACTCTTCTTTCCATTTCAAGTCCGTCACAGTCTGGTTCCACAGTTCCTTTCTAGCCTTCTTTGACATCTGTATCCACCAAGTACACTCTGTTCTAGCCAAACCAACCCACCTGCTATTTCTCAAATGCAACGATCTATGTCCCTCCTTCATGCTTTTGTATAGTCTGCCCTCATGCTTGGAATGCACTTCTTCCTCACTTCTGCCTCGTAGAATCCCTGGTTTCCTTCAAAGATCAACTCCTGTGCCATTTTTACAGGAAGCCTTTTCTGATTCCCTTACTTGTTAGTCCTAGGTTGCTAATCTACATATATGGGAATATCAATATACATATATACACATGTATATTTAGATATAATCTATATAGATATAGGTAGACATATATACATATGTGCATGTTTGTACACATAGATATATATCTTTGCACACATATATGATATGTATATATTATGCATATAATTGTTGTTTGTCTTTCATTCTCAAAGAGGACCATGACATCTGAGAGATGAAGCCATGACCTACAAGTAAATTGGGTTTGATTGAGTGAGGGAAAACTGTGCAAGGTCACCTGCTTCACTTTCTCTTCCAGAGTCATCTGGGCCCAGTTACCAGTTATAGATCAGGAGAACTGGAGATGTCCCTGAGTGAAGTGAGAGACTTTGGCCCTTTTGAGTTAAAATCTTTAAAGGTCTCAATTTGACTGAGATAAAATCCAATCAATGATTAAGGCTAGGTAAGAGGAAGCAGAGAAGGGCCTCTTTTACCTAGTCATAAAAAAACAAATAAAATTATTTTATTTTATTATACATATATATGTACATATATATATGTATATGTGTACCTACTTACATATTATATCCTTAAGGGTTTTTTAAAATATGTTTACATATTGTAGCTTATATTATAAACCACCTGAGGGCAGGAATCGTTTCATTTTTTCTTTGTTTTTCTAGCATTGGTATAGCACAAAATAGTTGTTTAATAAATATACATATTTGATTGAATTGCAGTGAGATAATAATAACAATAACAATAACATTCATATGATACTTTAAAGTTTATAAAACACTTAACTTAATATAACTTAATATGATCTTCACAAAACCTTGGAAAGTGGGTGCTGTTATTAGTCCCAATTTATAGATGAGGAAACTGAAGCAAGCAATGATTCACATTATCACATAACTGCTAAGTTTCTGAGTCTGGATTTGAACTCAGGATTGCCTGATTCTGCCTCATGCATTGGTTTACATGGCTGCTTGAGATAATACCATCATACATGGCTCTTTTCAACACTGAGATGATTCAGGTTGGTTCCAATGGTCTTGTGATGGAGAGAGCCATCTGCATCCACACAGTGGAGACCGAAAATGGACCACAACATAATATTTTCATCTCTTTTTGTTGTTGTTTGCTTGCTTTTTCTTACTTTTTCCCTTTTTGATCTGATTTTTCTTGTGGAAATGTGCATGGAAGAATTGCACATGTTTAACAAATAATGGATTATTTGCTGTCTAGGGGAGGAAGAGAGGAAGAAAAATTTGAAATACAAGGTTTTGCAAGGGTGAATGTTGAAAATTATCTTTGCATGTATTTTAAAAATAAAAAGCCATTATTTTTTTAAAGATAATATCACTGTATTATGTTGTACCTACTGTGCGACATGCCATGTGTAATCACCCAGTGATCCTTTTCTTTTTCACCTTCACCAGTGGCTGACAAAGTCGCCCACCTCATGGGTCTCAACTCTGGTGAGCTGCAGAAGGGCATCACCAGGCCTCGAGTCAAAGTTGGCAATGAGTTTGTACAGAAGGGCCAGAACATGGACCAGTGTAACAACTCCATTGGTGCCCTGGGCAAAGCCATCTATGACAAGATGTTCAAGTGGCTTGTGGTCAGGATTAACAAGACCCTGGACACCAAGATGCAGAGGCAGTTCTTCATTGGGGTGCTGGACATCGCTGGCTTTGAGATCTTTGAGGTACCTGTCTGAATCCTCTTCTTGCTGAGGCAGGAACCTTTTCTCTTTGTTTCTCCTGCTTTTGACCTTGGTCCCTGGGGCTGGGCCATGTTGCTATTGATCTTGCCTCATGATTCTCGTAGAACATCACCCATTAGAGCAGCAGTGCAAGCTGGCTCAGACCTCTCTTCTGCTCTGCAGAGGGAATGAATGGAACACGGCAATCCCATCTCCTCTCATCATGATCCCACTACTGTGGAGTCATTGTAGTAATTGATAAAATAATAATAAAATAAAATAATAACTAACTAGCATTTGCACAATATTTACTATTGGCAGGCACTTTGGCGAATGCTTTACAAATCTTATCTCACTTGATCCTCACAACCTTGGGAGGGAGGTGCCATTGTTATTCCCATTTTACAGTGGAGGAAACTGAGGCAGAGGTCAAGTGACTTGCTAGAGCCACATAGCTACTAAGTGTCTGAAATTGAATTTGAACTCAGATCTTCCTGACTCCAGACCCCAGCACTTTATCTGGTGTGTAATATAGGTCTATTTTCATAGATCTATTTTCTCCTTTAATTAGGATGCCACAGAGGCAACATGAATTGGTGGATAGTCAAGAATATCCCAAGTTAAATCCTGATATTGATGGTGTGACCACAGGCCAATCACTTAACTTCTAAGTGACCCCCAGACAGGTCTCTAAGATTTATAAAGCAATTTTTGATTGGCAGAAAGAGCTTCCATATTAAGAGTTCTCTACACAAATGAAATCACAGGTTAGGATCCTCCTCCTACCCCCCCCCAAATGAGAATGCCTTCCTGCTTTCAGCTTAATAGCATGACAGAGCAGGTAGAACCCTGGCTGGGCCTGGAGTCAGGAAGACCTGAATTCAAATCCAGCCTCAGGTATTTACTAGCTGTGTCAACCTGGACACATTATTGAACCACTGTCTGCCTTAGTTTCCCCAACTGTAACATAATAATAGTGCTTTCTCACAGAGTTGCTGTGAAGCTCAAATGTGTACAGTGCTTGGCATAGAATAGGCACTTAATAAATGCTAATTATGATTATCATCATCATCATCATTGGTAGTAGAAGTAGGAGTGGTGATGGTGGTGGTAGTAGTAATAATAATAGTTGAAGTAGTTTCCTTAGACTCCAGTCTAATTTCTCTTAGCCTTGAGAAGCTACACTAATTTGCATGATTTCTTTTTCTTTGGTTGGGGAGGGTTGGAACTGTTGTTCTATATTGGGTATAGGTAAGTTCTAATAAGAAAACTCCCTCTGTCCATGCAGATTAGTACCTCCTTTGCTTACACTCTTAGAGAGTTGTCTAAAGGCAGCTAGAAGCTGAAATGGATAGAGCTCAGTACTTGGAGCCAGGAAAATAAGAGCTACAATTCCATCTCAGATACTTACTAGCTGTGTAACATTGGACAAGACCCTTATGTCTGCTTAAATTTCTTCATATGTAAAATGAAGGTAATAATGACTATTGTGAGGATCAAATGAGATAATATTTATAAAGTATTTTGCAAACTTTAAAGTGTCATTTAAATATTGGCTATCATTGGTATTAGAGAAAAGTTAAGTGATTTGTTCTGGGCCCCCTACTCTGTGTGTTGGAAGTAGGACTTGTTAAAGTGGAAGCCACATCTCTATCTGCTCTCTATGACTCCAAGGATGCTTTTGAACAACTTCATATCTCAGGCAGTGTGGAAGCCCTACACGTGCTACTGTGTCCCTATTCTGTAGGAGAATCTACTTTTCACATCTTCCTTCTTTCAATTATCTCTTTACAGTTTAATAGCTTTGAGCAGCTCTGCATCAACTTCACCAATGAAAAGCTTCAGCAGTTTTTCAACCATCACATGTTTGTGTTGGAGCAGGAGGAGTACAAAAGGGAGGGCATCGAATGGGTCTTCATTGACTTTGGTCTAGACCTACAGGCCTGCATTGACCTACTGGAAAAGGTAATGTTCTTTTAAGAGAAGAGGTTAGAGAAAAGGGAGGCTGAACTCATCAATAAGCTACACATTTAAGAAAGTTAAGTTCCCTTGCTTTCCTTTCTCTTCCCTTCCCTTCCCCTCCCTTATCTTGCCTTTCCTTGTCTTGCCTTCCCTTCCTTTTCTTTCCCTTCCCTTCCCTTTCATTCCTTTCCCTTCCCTTGCTTTGCCTTCACTTCCCTTCTCTTGTCTTGCCTTCCCTTCCCTTTCTTTCCTTTCCCTTGCCTTGCTTTGCCTTCACTTCCCTTTCTTTGCCTTCCCTTCCCTTCCCTTTTTTCCCCTTCCCTTCCTTTCCCTTGCCTTGCCTTCCCTTAATTTAAATTCTCTTCCTTTCCCTTGCTTTCCCTTGTCTTCCCTTGCCTTCCCTTGCCTTCCCTTGCCTTTCCTTGCCTACCTCCCCTTGCCTTCCTTTGCCTTGCTTTGCCATCCTTTGCCTTCCTTTCTCTTGCCTTCCCTTCCCTTCCCTTGCCTTCCCTTCCCTTCCCCTCAACTTTCCATTCTGCTCCCCATTCCTTTTCTATCCTTTTCTCTGGTACTTTACCTCACTCCCCAGTGGATGACCACCTCCCTTGGTTTCCAGTTTTTTGTCATTACAAAAAGAGTTGCTATACATATTTTTTTCACATATGGGTCTTTTCCCTCTTTCTTTGCTCTCTTTCAGGTAAAGTCCTGATTTTGTATACCTTACATTTATATAATGCTTTACATTCCACATGTGCTATCTTATTTCTTCACTACAGTGTTGTATAATTAAAAGAACCGAAATCAGGGAATCTAGTTGCAAATCCTAGCTTGGCTCCTTCCCACCCAGGTGACTAGAGGCAAGTCAGTTACATTCTCTGTCTCTCAGGTTTATCATCTATATAATGAGATATTGAACCTAGGTAGTTTCTAAGATGCCTTCCATCTCCAAATATATACACATTTTACAAGTTATATGATTTACTACAGACCATTTCATTTGCAAATCAGAGAATCATAGATGATCAAAGTTAGAAGGTACTAAAAATCTATTTGTCATCAGCACATAGACTTAGAGCTAGAAGGGATGATCTAGTCCAACTCTCTCATTTTGTAGATGAGGAAACTAAGATTTAGAAGGCTCATGGTTTGTCTAAGTTCACTGTTACATGTTCTCTAGACCTTAGTTTCCTTATCTGTAAAATGAAGGGGTCGGACTAGATGATCTCTTTGAACTATAAATCTAAGTTCTTATGACATATAAATCTCTCTGGGACTCTCACTTTCCTTATCTGTAAAATGAGAAAACCTTATTAGATGCCTGGGATGCCTTTTAATACTGATTATCTGTGATTTTATAAATTAACTATATATATATATATATAAACATATAACTTGTAAAATGTGTATATATTTGGAGATGGAAGGCATCTTAGAAACTACCTAGGTTCAATATCTCATTATATATATGATAAACCTGAGAGACAGAGAATGTAACTGACTTGCCTCTAGTCACCTGGGTGGGAAGGAGCCAAGCTAGGATTTGCAACTAGATTCCCTGACTTTGGTTCTTTTAATTATACAACACTGTAGTGAAGAAGTTAAGTTATAAACTATATGTGTATATATATGTATATGTATGCATATATATATACATATAGTTTATAACTTAACTTAGTGACCTGTTACTGTGATCCTACATGATTTCACTTGAGAAACATAAGGAAGATTCCCAACCTCATCCCACTCCTCAAAACATTTCTGGAACTATAAGAGCAGGAGAATGACCTTTTTTAGGAAAAAACCTTTTTGGAATCTCTATGAAAAATGGTTTGGAGAAAGGAGAAAGGCTAGAGGCAGGAAACTGAGTACAAGGCAATAAAAATAGTCCAGGAAAGAGGCTTGAACTAGAAAAATTCCATTGAGATGGAAAGAAGGGGGTGAATAAGAGAAATGTGGGTGAAGAATTGATGAGACTGGAAACTGATTGAGTGGAGATGAATGAGAGTGTAGAATTGAGGATGACTTCTAAACTGCAAATCAGACTTATTAGAAAAATGGTCTTGCCCTGTCCAGAAATGGGGACGATAAGAAGTTAGGCAGGTTTAGAATAGTACTTTCAATCTTTAACTTAATACCTTGGCAAGAATGAGTTTAGCACATGACTTTTTGGTCTTTAATAAGAGAACCCTAGAACTATGTGAGAACATTGAGTGCCTGGGGCTAGAGTGGGGGTGGGGTGGGAGAAGAATGGAGAAGGATATAAGAAGGAGAAGCAGAGGTAATACAGACAAACTTTCCCTATTTAACAATTTCACTGAAGGATGATCTTGTTCCAAGATTTATTCTGGATCGTGAGTAAGAAGAGCCAAACCAGCTTCTAGGAAGGAGCTTGAGGCAGAACTGATTAGTTCCTTCAAGAACCGATTCAAATGTTTAGGATCCTGTTGGACAATGTTTGGACAAAGGCACCCATAATTATCCATTCAACCCCCAAGGCTCCTTCTGGATCTCAGAACCCATCTCCTTAGTTTTTAAATTTTTTTCAATTAAAAAGTAGTTATTTTCTCTCCTCCTCTTCCTTCCCCTCTTTTCCAAATATGTAACTTTTTTTCAGACTTTTGATTGCATTTTATTTTTCCAAATACATACAAAGATAGTTTTAAACATTCACCTTTGCAAAACTGTATTCAAAATTTTTCTCACTCTTTCTTTCCCTCCCCTCCCCAATTCAGCAAGCAATCCAATATGGATTGAACATATGCAATTCTTCTAAGCATATCCATATTTGTTATGCTGCACAAGAAAAATCAGATCAAAGGGGGGAAAAACTGAGAAAAAGGAAAAAAGAAACCAAGCAAATAAACAATAACAAAAAAAAGTGACAATACTTTGCTTTGATCCACATTCAGTCTCCATGGTTTTCTCTCTGGAATATATAACACTTTTAACAAATTTAAAAAAAATCAAATTTCCACATTGACCATTTCCAAAAATATATTCTTCATTTTGCAACCTGCATCCATAAGCTGTTGTGAGGTGGGATAATATATGTCATCACGGGTCCTTTGGAACCCTGACTTCCTACTGCATTGATCAGAGTTTATTTAAATGCCATTAGTTTTTATTTAATTCCGTTGTTTCCTTTACCTCCCCTAGCCCATGGGTATCTTCTCCATCCTGGAAGAGCAGTGTGTCTTCCCCAAAGCCACAGACGCCACTTTCAAGGCAGCTCTGTATGACAATCATTTGGGAAAGTCCAATAACTTCCTCAAGCCAAAGGGAGGCAAAGGCAAAGGTCCTGAAGCCCACTTTGAGCTGGTCCATTACGCTGGCACGGTAAGTACTGGCACCAGCTGCCCATCAGCAGCCATCTGCTTAGTTGAATTCCAGAACAAGGAGCCGCTTCCAGATGAGTTATTCCAGACTCAACCAGACACCCCAGCATATTGCAGATTCACACTGGAGTGCACTTCCAAGTACTACCCGGCACTGATGGAGGAGGTGGTGAGGAAGGGGTGAATACACTTAGTGGTAGAGCATACCGACACTTCAGAAAAGTGTGACCTGCCAAGCAAAGGGAGGTGAGCCTCCTGCTCCCTCCTCCTCCTCCTCCTGGAAAATTCCAAAGCATTGAAGCAAAGGGCTGAATGTTTAAAACCCTCTCTGGCCCTCCTGTTGAACCTGCCATTCTTTCCCTCCCTGGTTTACAGTCCTGTTAGCTTTCAGTTTGACATCTCAACTAGGAGATGGTCCAGAAATGAATACATTGGCAGAGAAGTCATGAATCCATTAGTAAGTCCCAAATTGGAAAGGGGGTGGGAGGTACTCCAACAGATTGGGACCTGCAAATCAAGATGACTTCTCTACATAACCAGGACAGCTCAGATAGAAAATGTAGTGGGGAGGTTGGAGAGGGGAAGAGAGACAAGAGTGGGGGCGGATCTTTGCTGCCAGGATTTTGGCTCCCCATTTGCTTCTGGCACACACAGTCTCTAAGTATAATTAACAGGGGGATGGAGTCTTTGTTCAGCAAGCTTACAGAAAAAATTATATCCCCTCCAATTCTGTGGAGACTTAAAGGTCGCTGTAAAAGCTAGCTGCCTCTTATTTGCCAGGTTCATGGGGACCTCTGGGAATGAAACAGCAGGGAAAGAGAAGCTTCTGGGCAATAGTGTCAAGAAGCAATGCTTAAAGGCTGAAGAACAAGAGCAGTAAGCACAGGGTTTTTGTGATATTCTCAAGCTCTGCTCTGCCAATGAATGGATTGCCTGGCTACCCTGAGCAAACAACAGAATGAGGACAGGAATTGAATGCTTCCCCTCTCTTGAAATTTAAAATAACATTTTATTTATAGTTATTGAATACCCCAAACCTTAGCAGATCAACTAATCTTCCAAGAATTGAGCCCCCAAATTCAGACACTGATGCAACGGGGGAACCAGTTTTTTCTTTGTTTTCTTGAAATGAAAGAACAGAAAGTCTTGAGGTTGTTTAGTTTTTGTTTTTGCTTTGCTCCCTTTCTCTTTTCCTGAGCTGTGCTCAGGCTGAAGAATCCAGAACATTTTCTTTCTTTTTGTTTCCTCTAGATAGATCTACACTGGCCAATTTAGTTAACTGGATCAATGTAGGCAGCCAATATGGATGATTTAGCTTTCTCCCCACTCCCCATCTCTACTTCTGCAATTCTACCTTGATTTAGTGGGCAGGACTGACCTCCATCCCTATTAGCAGAGAGAGGAGAAAGGGATTTGACATTGCTGTATCTTGGTTATCTCCAGGTAGGGTACAATATCACAGGCTGGCTGGAGAAGAACAAGGACCCCTTGAATGAAACTGTGGTGGGTTTGTTCCAGAAATCCAGCATGGGGCTGCTTAATCTCCTTTTTAAAGAAGAGGAAGCTGCAGGTATGACTTATATCTCCTGCTGGTTGGAGTTTGAGAGTGAAAATGAGTTTCACTTTTCTTTACAAGTCAGTCAATGAACATTTCTTAAGTATTACTAGGTGTCAGACATTGTGCTAAAGAAAGGAAGGAAATAATATGATTCCTGACTTGAAGAAGTTCACATTATAATGGGAGAAACAAACAACATGCAAACAGCTGTACATGTAATCTCTCTGTCTCTCTCTGTCTCTGTCTTTCTCTCTCTCTTTCCCTCTCTGTTTCTCTGTCCCTCTCTCCTTCCTTCCCTCTTTACCTCCATGTTCCTCTACCTCCTTCCATCCCTCTTCCTCCCTCCCCCTCTTCCTTCTTTCCTCTCCCTCCTTCCTTTCCCTCTCCTTTTCCCTCTCTCTTTCTCCCCCCCTTTCCCTCTTCCTTCTTTTTTATCTTCCTTCCCCAGTCTCTCTGTCCCTTTGTCTCTGTGTATCTCCGTCTCCGTCTCTGGATGTGTGTGTGTGTGAGTGTGTGTGCATGTTTGTCTCTTCTTCCCTCTCTGCCCCCCACCCAGTACAAAGTGAGTCTAAGAAGGAAGGTACTAGTAACCAAGAGAATGTATTTTACCTTTTCCCCTCAGAGATTGAAATCTCTAGAAATTAAATGTATTTTAACAAATTTCTCTCTAGAACTATTAATAGTAATAGCATTGCTAATAATAATAATAGCCTTTGCAAAGAGCCTTAAATATGTTATCTCAGTTGATCCCCACAACAAGCCTACATGGCAGGTGCTATTATCCCCATTTTATAGATGAAGGAACTGGCTGAGATACGATAAGTTACATGCCTAGGGTTACACAGCTAATAATTATCTTAAGTAGAATTTGAACTCAGATCTTCTTTACTTTGTCTCGTGCTCTCTCCACTGCATCAGCTAATTGTTTTAGTACCATGATACAAAGAAAAGAAAAAAGTGCAACACAATTTCTAACCTTAAGAAATTTTTAATTAGTTGAAAAGAGAACCCATACATATGAAACATGGAACAGGACATAAATATCTGGTATGAGACTAAAATGGGCTACCATATGAGGTGTAAGTTCATTGGAAGTATTTGTGCAAAATGACCATTTTGTTGAAGAGTAGGGAAGCTCTTATTTGGGTATGGATCAGAGCAGGTGACCTTTTGGGTTCCTTCTAGCCCAGAAATCAGAAGATTTTAAGTACAAATTATGTAGTACTAATCCAAAGTGCTGCAATAGAAATTCAGAGGAGAGATGGCATCCCCAAGGAGTTCATTTATAGATGAGGTAGGATATGAGTGGGCTTTGAAGGATGATCTCAGGAGAGAGAGATTCAGTTGCTGCTACCATAAATGAGTCTGAGACTAGATTTTCTTCCTTTCCACTCTTACTTAGGGGTGAAATTGTATCCAAAAGGTAATGAATTTATAGTATATCCTTAATACTTTAAAGAAAATCCTGTATTATTTCTCTGGATAATTTTCTCTTATTCAGGATTTACATTTCTATTGGGGACTATGGTGATAAGATTTATATCCATTATTGGCTAATGTGATTCTCTCAAGAACTGGTAGCACAAGCATTTGTAATCCCCATTTCACAGATGAAGGAAGGAAAGTAGAGAGCTGAACTTGCCCACACAACTAGGAAGTGGCAGAGTTGGTATTCAAACCCAGGTCCTGGTCATCCTGCCACCACAACAGAGTTGTCTCTGGAATACAGATCAAGTGACAGTTGCCTCTTTCCTTTCATATGCAGCCAGTAACTAGAGTCCAATTTTCACTTTAGGGTTAGAATGTCATTCAGCAAGTGAGAAATTCACTGAGGGCTAGGAAATGGAATCCCCTCCCAGTGGAAACAGGCAGCCTTGGCTTCTAAGTCCAACACAGCTGTGAGGTTTTTCCCCCTAAATGTACTGCTCTACAGATGGATTGTTGCCTTTGCAATCCTGTCTGCCTGAGTACTTCACAGGTTAATAGAACATCTTGCCACTTAAAAGGAGAGCTCCAAAAATCACAAAGCAACTACACACACACACTTGATATTACAAACTATCCGCTCTGGAAGTGAAGGATGAGACCAGCCATTTCTCTTGCCTGCTGAGGGCCAAGTGCCAGTGTCATTTGATGGTTCCTTGTCTTGTCTGCTTCTGGGAAGGCCAGCATCACCAAAGCCTGAATGCAGGAATGAGGCTTTTAAAAACCAGCACTGTTTGCTCAGAATTAGTGATGCAATGTTCCCTGAATCAAACCCTGCAGGGTTCTGGTGCTGTGCACAAAGGATATGAAAAAAGGCAAAAACGTGAGCTCTGCTCTTGAGAAACTCATGGTCTAGTAGAGGTAGAGAAAGTTTCCTAAAGACCTACATGAACCTATGCTGAGTGAAGTGAGCAGAACCAGGAGAACACTGTGCACAGTGATTGCAACATTGTGCAATGATCAAGTATGAATTCTTCTCAATACAATGATCCAAGACAATTCCAATAGACTTGGGATGGAAAATACCATCCATATCCAGAGATATCCAAGTATATTATTTTCATCTTTGTTTGTTTTCTTATAGTTTTCCCCTTTTGTTTTGATTTATCTTTTACAATATGACTAATATAGAAATATATTTTAAATGATTGTACATGTATAACCCATATCAGATTGCTTGATGTCTTGGAGAAGAGGAAAGTAAAGGAGGGAGGGAGGAAAAAAAACTTGGAACTCAAAATCATACAAAAGTGAATCTTAAACTATCTTTACATGTAATTGGAAAAAAATAAAATGTTACTCAGTGGGGAAAAAAAGGAAAGTTTCCCAAAGGGAACAAGGACTGAATGAGAAAGTGGCAATGCTAGTGTATTTTTTTTCCTTTCAAATAGCAAATATAAAATTATATATGTTTCACAAATACTTGAGAGTATATGGCCTCATACTCAGGAAGAATAAAGTCTTATTTTAGATATATTTTAGCTATATGATTGGGAGCAAGCCACTTAATCTCTCAACACCTCAGGCAGCTCTAAGACTAAATATTACAGAGTATGGATGTCAGTCAACCAGTCAGTCTGTCAGCAAGTTTTGATTAACTTTTTACTACTTGCTAGATATTGTGTTAATTGCTGAAGATACAAAGAAGCACTAAAACAAGAAGAGCTTTCAAGAAATTCATGTTCTAGTAGGAGATTGAGAAAGTTGCCTCATGGGAAGTTCCCTCCACCAATGAAATCACAGATCTAATTTATATATACATACACATATATGTATATGCATACATATATTATATATATGTGTCTCTGTATATATATGTGTCTATGTGCTTGTATACATCAGCTTTTAAGAACTGGAAAACGAGGGAATGGCCAACAATTGGGGAATGGTTAAACCAATTATGAATGTGATTGAATACTATTATTGTACTATAAGAAATGATGTGGGGGATGGTTTCAGAAAAAACTGGAAAGACTGATATGAACTGCTATAAAGTGAAGTGAGCAGAACTAAGAAACATTATATATAGAAACAGCAATTAACAATAATCAACAGTGAAAGACTTAGTAATTCTGATCAACAAAAATATCTACCCAAACTCCAAAGAATTAATGGTGAAAAATGCTATACACTTCCAAAGAAAGAGCTGATAGATTCAGAGCACAAACTGAAGCATAATTTTCTTTTCTTTTCTTTTCTTTCTTTCTTTCTTTTTTGTGTACTCTTTCTCCCTAACAAGTCAATGCTGAAATTTATTTTGCATGACTTCACATTTGTAATGGGATTTGTTGTTTTTGCCTTCTCTAAGGGGAAGAAGAAAATATGGAGCTGAAAATAAAATAAAATTTTAAAAATTTTAAAGAAAAAATTTAATTATAACCATAATTCAATATGAAAATAAACTTATTCTTCCTTCTTTTTCTCCAAAATAATTCACTCCTCCCTTCATCTGAGAAAATTCCATACCTTTAAGCTTCTCTCCATCCAGTTTCTGACAAATGTTGTTGGGTTTCATCAAGATTTTTCAAGCCCCAAAGTGATTTGTAATCAAATGTTGTTGTTCAGTCTTTTCAGTCATGTCTGACTCTTTATGATCCCCTTTGGGGTTTTTTGGACAAACATACTGGTATGGTTTGCCATTTCCTTCTCCAGCTCATTTTACAGATGATGAAACCAAGGCAGAGTTTAAGTTGCCTAGGGTCCCATAGTTAGTATCTGAGATTATATTTGAACTCAGGACTTCTTGACTTTAAACCTGACACTCTGGATTCACTGTGCCATCTAACTCTCTCTGGTAGCCAAATGTAGAATGGCCACAGGTAGAAGTGGTTATATGCTTGTGCTGAGCACAGTCATTTATAGAATGTTAATTTCTCTTTTTCAGCTGGAAGTAAGAAGCAAAAAAGAGGGTCATCCTTCATGACTGTCTCCAACTTCTACAGGGTAAGAACCTCCAAGCCCTCTGCACCAATATCTGTATTTCTGAGTGTCCCCAACCAGCTTCCCCTGTCTGAAGTCGCCATTCTGGCACAGAGAGGGAAGTGCCAGAAGACTAAATTATCTCATTTGGTTGCCCTGTTCTTCAGTCAATCAGAGTAGGTGTGTGAAGTGCAATGAACATTGTATTTAGAACCAGAGAACTTGGATATATGCTGCCTTGGGGAAGAGACTTAACCTCACTGGAGCTAAACTCCCTCTTTGGCAAAAGGATGATTCCTAACATCACTTCAATTTTGGGGGTTCAAACTTGTGAATATAAGGAACTCTTAACTCCTTCTGCCAATGTAAATCACAACTGTTCCATGAGTTCTACTCTGAGAGTTGCCTGGGAGTTCTAGAAAGGTATATTACTCTTCTAAGGTCACATAGTCAGTGTGTTTCAGGGGCATTACTTGGATCTAAAATTTCCTAATTATAAGGCTGGATCTTTGTACACTTAATTGAACAGCCTTCCATTTCAGTTCTAAACTCTGGTAATTCTATTTTTAAATATTAATTTCATCAGGCTTTTGTTTTTATATCATATTCATTTTGAAATGTATTCCTCCTTCCTTTCTCACCTTGAAAGTCATCCCTCGTAATGAATATTAACGAAGAGGAAAGAAAGCCATTTGGTTCACTCATCCCATACATCAACCATATGTGACAATATATGCAATATTCCACTTGAAAAATCTCTCCTCGTATCTTACTTCCCTATCTCTACATGAAAAGAGGGAAATGAATTTTCTCCCTTCTTTTTCAACCTGGTCATTATAATTATGCTTTATTAAGTTCTATGTTATTTGTTTCATTCACATAGTTGTAGCCCTTCTGTATAGGTAGTTAAGTGCTACAGTAGATAAAAGTGCTGACCCTGGAGTCAGGGAGACTCATTTGTGATTTCCAATCCAGACTCAAACACTTCCTAGCTGCATGGCAAGTTATTTAACACTGTTTGCCTCAGTTTCCTCTTGTGTAAAATGAGCTGAGAAAAGAAATGACAAACCATTCTATTATCTTTGCCTCAAATGGGGTCATGGAGAGTTAATGTGACTAAGCCCAACAAGAAAAGTCCTTATGTGTGTTGTTTTCTGGTTCTTCTTACATTATTCTGCCTCAGTTCCTATAAATCTTCTTATGTTATCAATTCCAATTTTTTTTATTCATTCACCAATTGGTAAGGTTTATTTTTTTTAATGACCCCAAGAAGTGTGTTACAATCTTTTTTTTCCTTTCTTTGACTTCCTTGTGATAATATAGGGACCAAGCCCACTGGATCAAAGTATATGGATATTTTAGTCACTGTTAGCAGAACTCCAAATTGTTTTGCAGACTTATTGGATCAATTCCAACAGTAAATTAATATGATTTTTCCCCAAATGGACTATTTCTATTTTTGTAATCTTTGACAACTTCTTAGGTATGAAATGGAACTAGACAATGCAACAATACTGAACTTGGAGTCAGAAAGACTTGAATTCAAATTCAAATTCAGTGGCTCTTCTGCAGAGTAGTATCTAATCTCTTTATATATTTCTCTACCACCATAGAACCATATGAAGTATAAGTGCATATCGGTTTTTCTTTCTTTCTTTCTAAGCATGACTTTTGGAGATTTCCAGTAGTGATAAAGTTAGCACTTCTGTTCTTATCAGCACCACTGTGAGGTAGTTGTTATCGCTGAATATTTTAGGTAAAAAATTTGAAACCTAGCGACAAATCTGATTTATACAAAGTAGGAACTTACTAAAGGTATGTATTTTTTTTTAAGTCAGAAACAACTGAAAACAACTAAATAACAAGATTAAATGGGCAATAGTTAAATGAATTGTGGGATTTGAATATAATGAAATATTGTGCTTTAAGAAATGATGAATATCAAGAAGCATCAGGAGACTTATATGAGCTGATATAAAATGAATTTAACAGAACTAGACAACAATAAATAAAGACAAAATATCAATAAAAAATAAAATTTAACAATGTATAATCATAATGACCAAATGTGGTCTCAAAGACAGAATATATTGCCCCTTTTGCAGAGGTCAGTGATTACAGGTATGGAACACTGTGTAGTGTTAGACTTTATGAATGCGTTGGTTAGTTTTATTGAACTTTTTTTTTTCTTTTTTTGTCATACAGGATAGTTTTTTTTTTTGTGTGAGGGAAAGTAAAAGGACACATTGTAGTATGAAGGTGAGGTAAAAACAAAAGATAACAACAAAAATTTTCAAAAAGGCAAAAATAAGACCAAAATTAAATAGGCACTGAATTAGAAAAATGAAAGTCTAAAGCAAAGTCACCATAGAGTCATATGAACTGTAATTATAGTTGGATTTTTCTTTCTTTCTAAAAAAGATATATGCTACGCTTTGCAGTTTGTAAAATAACTTGTAGTGACTCTAGGAAGTAGGTAGTCCAATGAGAATCATAAATTTAGAACTGGAAGGGTCTTTGAGGCCATTTTGTCCAACCCTCTCATTTTCCAGAGGAGGAATTAAGTCCTAAGAAATTTTCATGATTGGCCCATACAATGAAATAATGTGCTTTAAGAAATAATTAATATCAAGAAGCATTAGAAGACCTGATATTTCAGGTATTCTAGTTATCTTAACTACTGAGGCAAATTTATTTTTAAAACTTTTTAATAATAGCTTTTAATTTCCAAAATACATGAAAAAGTAGTTTTCAGCATTCACCCTTGCAAAACTTTCTCCCTTCCTTCCCCCCACTTCCCTCCCCTAGATAGCATGTAAACCAATAAGGGTTAAACATGTGCAATTCTTCTAAACATATTTCTACATTTATCATGCTGCATGCATGAAAAATCATATCAAAAGGGGGAAAATGAGAAAGAAAAAAACAAGCAAGGAAACAACAACAAAAAAGGTGAAAATACTATGTTGTGATCCATATTCAGTCCCCGTAGTCCACTCTGAATGGAAATGGCTCTCTACATTAAAAGTGTATTGGAATTGGCTGAATTACCTCACTGTTGAAAAGAGCCAAGTTCATCCCAGTTAATCATCAAATAATCTTGTTGTTGCTGTGTATGATGATCTCCTGGCTCTGTTCATTTCACTCAGCATCAGTTCATGCAAGTCTCTCCAGGCCTCTCTGAAATCATCCTGCTGGTCGTTTCTTACAGAGCAATAATATTCCATAACATTCATATACCATAATTTATTCAGCCACTCTCCAATTGATGGGCATCCATTCAGTTTCCAGTCTCTAGCCACTACAAAAAGAGCTGCCACAAACATTCTTGCACATGTGGGTCCCTTTCCCTCCTCTAATATCTCTTTGGGATATAGGCCCAATAGAAACACTGCTGGGTCAAAGGGTGTGCAGAGTTTGATCATTTTGGGGGCATAGTTTGAGGTAAACATTCACAGCATTCAAAATTTCTCCAGTTTCTTGATTTTGGAATCGATTGTGAGACAGTGAGACCCTGGTGCAGGACTGCCATAGCATGGTGTGCCCACATTAAAGTAGCCTATGAGCAAAGCAGAATTGCAGGAACTCAAAACAAATGTGAGATGCACAAATTTAGACACTTGTACTCCACTATTCATGTGGACTATTTATGCCCAGCCTGTGGTAGAGCCTTCTCAGCTTGTATTGGTCTCATTAGTCACACCCAGACACACTAAACCTTGATCCAGAAAAGTGATTTTAGTTTTTTTTGACAACAAAGAATAACAACCAACTACTGAGGCAATGAAATAGTATGGTGGCTAGTGCACTGACCCTATCCAGTCAAGAAGATCTGAGTTCAAACCCTCCCTGAGCGACCCTGGGTAACTCACTTGACCTTAGTTTCCTCCCCTGGGGATATTCACAGCATCTTACCCCCTGGATCATTGTGGGGAACAAATGAGTTAATGGAGGTAAATTGCTTTGCAAACCTTTAAACACTACAAATGCTAGCTGTTATTATTCAGCTCAGATTACTATGTCCTTTTTAAAATTTTGTTTTTACAAATATGACTTCATTTGATCCTTCCAACAATCCTGAGAAGTAGGTATTATTACTATTATTATTATTATTATTATTACTCCTAGTTTATAGATGAGGAAACTGAGACAAATGGAAGCTGATTTGCCCATACACACTAGCAAATGTATGAGGCTGGTTTTGAACAGAGGAAGATGAGTCTTCCTAACTCTAGCCCTAGAACTCTATCCATTTATTAATCTAATTGTTCCTCTTAAATTGGTTGGGCCAAGTTTAGGGTCAGGAAGAGGAGAAAGTTCAGAATCATTCTTTTACCACCAAGTATTTGCTTCTATTGAAATATGTCTAATGCTCTTCCTGTCTATGTGTTAGGAGGGTACAATGGAAAGACAGCAGAACTTTGAGTCAGAGGACTTAGCCCCAACACTTATTTAGTAGTTGTGTGACCCTGAGCAATTTTCTTACATATAAAAACAGAGATTCTAATCATGCAGGCAAAAAAACTCAGGTTCAAATCCTGTGTGACTCTGGGCCAATCACGAAAACTTCTTGCAGCTTAATTCTTTCTCTGGAAAAGGAGAAGGATGGGCAAAATGGCCCCCAAAGTCCTTCCCGTTTTAATTCTACAATCCTCATTGAACTACAGATTTCATGAGATCACTGGAGAAAGAAAGTACTTTATTTTTTTAAATGTTCAATTTTTACTTCTTATTCTTAATTCTTCCTCTTCCTTCAACCCTTAAGCATCCATTGAGAAAGCAAGAAATGTTATCCATTAGTAAAGCACTTTATAAATAGCAAAACATTTCTTTTCATCAATAAATAAGAGTTGCTATGATTTCCTCACTGACTTCATTTCTTCTCTACCCCCAGGAGCAGCTGAACAAGCTGATGACCACATTGCACAGCACTGCCCCCCATTTTGTCCGATGCATTGTCCCTAATGAGTTCAAACAGTCTGGTGAGTGCCTGGGGTTGGGGGTGGGGAGTTCTCAGAATCTGAGAAGTGCCTGTACTCACCAGCTTGTTTCCCAAACCAGTGATTTACTCAATATAGTCTACTTTCAATTAGCGGGCAAGTGGAAGAGGCACTGAGGATGCCAGACAATGAATAATCTAAAATTAATTCTGCCTTCCTTTGTAATGCTGTGAGACACCTACTTAGTCAGAGACCACACAGACAAGCACATACACACAGTCAGACACTCACAATCTGCCTTTGTATCTATCATAAGATCTTTGGTTGAGTGGAGTGACTTGGAATCCAGTTGGACCACTGTTGGACCCCCTTTCCATCTCCTAAAAGTGTCACACATTATCAAGTTTGGGAGCACAGTGCCCACTTTCGAGCTGCGTCTCCTTGGGTGGGGAGGTATCCATCTGTCCCTTCTCCTAGGGGAGGACTCACTATTTCGTTTCTTTGTCAGGGGTGGTGGATGCTCACTTGATCATGCACCAGCTGGCTTGTAATGGTGTCCTGGAAGGTATCCGTATTTGCAGGAAGGGTTTCCCAAACAGATTACAATATCCTGAATTCAAACAGAGGTAAGCATCACCTTTCTGATTCCCAACAGCAATCGTTTATCTTCCTCCACCAAGATCTTCTAGGTTGATACACATGTTGAAATATTTTTGGAAATATTTTCTTTTATTTCCTTTTCTCCCTCTTCCCACCCATCTCAGAAAGAAGAGTTGCTAACTGTGGTCATTTACTCTCACTTGCAGAAATTCCCACTTGAAAGGCATGATTTTCTCAATTAACTTTAAAGATTCACTGAGAGAGAAATGAGCAAGCTTTTAAAAAAAAGAAACTTTTTCCCCCCTCTTAAAATTTATTTATTTATTTTTAACATACATTGCTTTATGAATCATGTTGGGAGAGAAAAATCGGAACAAAAAGGAAAAAACCATGGGAGAGAAAAAGAAGGAAAAAAGAAGTGAATATAGCAAGTGCTGATTTACATTCAGTCTCCTCAGTTCTTTTTCTGGGATGCAGATGACATTTTCTGTCCAAATCTATTGGGATTCCTTTGGATCACTGAACCATTGAAAAGAACCAAGTCTTTCATTAGTTGATCATTGCACATTCTTGCTGTTATTGTGAACAATATATTATTGGTTCTGTTTGTTTTGGTCAGCATCAGTTCACGTAAATCTTTCCAGGCCTTTTAAAAATCAGCTTGCTCATATTTTTTATAGAACAATAATATTCCATTATCTTCACATACCACAACTTATTCAGCCATTCACCAGTTGATGGGCATCCACTCCTTTTCCAATTCTTTGCTACCATATATAGGGCTGGTAGAAACATTTTTGCACATGTGGGTCCTTTTCCCTCCTTTAAGATTTCTTTGGGATACAGACCCAGTAATGGGCACTGCTGGGTCAAAGGGTATGCACATTTTTATAGTCTTTTGAACCTAGTTCCAAATTGCTCTCCAGAATGGTTGGATCTGTTCACAGTTCCACCAACAATGTGTCCCAGTTTTCCCACATCCTCTCCAACATTTATCATTATCTTTTCCTGTCATCTTAGCCAATTTGAGAGGTGTGAGATAGTGCCCAAAGTTGTTTTAATTTGCAATTCTCTATTCAATAGTGGTTTAGATGAGCAAGCTTTTTGAACTCTCTTGAGTTCTGCAGTGATTCCTGTTTGAATAAAGCATACCTCTCTCTATTACCTTCCTCTGTTTAGATACCAAGTCTTGAACCCCAATGTGATCCCTCAGGGATTCGTGGACAATAAGAAGGCCTCAGAACTGTTGCTTGGCTCTATTGACATAGATGTAAATGAATATAAAATTGGACACACCAAGGTAGGTTTTTCTGGATACACTATTCTTTTCATAATTGGTCTTCATATCTACGAGCAGGGCCCTCAGATCTCAGCCTTGTTGAGAGTTAATTGAAATCTAGTTGGGCAGTGAAGGTAGGGAGATCTCCCCTGTTCCCAAGATAAGGAAATTAGATTAGATGATTTCAGAATTATGTCTAGTGCTAAGCCATTAAACCTTAGCCATCACTATTTTAGTATCATTCCAAAAAATCTGAGAATGAATGAATGAAAAAAAACTCTTATTAAGCACTTATTTTGTGCCAAGCATTAGGTTAAGTGCTAGGGATATAAACGGAAAGTTAGTCCTTCCTACCCTCAAGGAGTCTACTATAATTGGAGAAGATGAAACTTATAAGTGAGTTCAGCTGCAAGGCAGATGAAAGAGTCCAAAATCCTAAAGATGCAAGAAAGGGGTGGCAGGCAATGCCCAGTTGTTGCCTTATAAGAAAAAGCTCTTCCCTAATATAATAAGAATGCCTCATTAAGGGAGCAGAATTTGGCCTGGGGCAGTAGCATTAATATGTGTGGGAGAGGGGTCCATGGGGTCATCAAGCCCATCATTCCAAACCACCCACAACCCAAAGCCCCTGAGCATCTTGCCAACATCCCTGATTCATTCTTGCTCAGAGGAAAGGTCACCACCTGACCCTGACTCATGAATCATTGGGATTCTTGGTTTGGGTGCCAAATCCTGGTCCAGCCAAGCTTTGTCAGGCTTCTTCTATGGGCTGGATAGGGCAGAGGGGATGAGCATTCCCTTAAAAAAAACCATGTGGGATGGAGCTGCTCGTCTTCCCTTGTCTTCGTGATCAATACCAATCATCAGTGTGGTTTGGAAGAATGAGGTTGAGCTTATGCAAGGGTCAGCTCTTGAAAAAGATCTCAGAAGGCATCTAGTCCGACCCGTTTGAATTCCCTGGACGTCAATGCCCATAAGTGGCCATTCGGACAAGGGGTTTGATTAGCCCCCATATATATGTGTGTGTGTAGGTATAAATATGTAGGTATATATACATATATACACATGTATATATATGTATACCTGCCTGTACATAGGCACACATACACATGTGTATGTATACAATATTGCATGTGTATATATGTATAAATGTATGGAAATGTATGGATGTATGTTTATACATAATGTACATATGCATATGTATTTAATGTATATATATATTTTTCACATATATGTGCATCTATATAAGTTTATTCCCAGAAGTAAGGCCATATCGCATTTAATATACTAATAAAAGTGCTCTCATTTGATACAAATATATTGCACCCAATTTCTGCTAATCAGAGTGTCTGAGATATGGTGACCCTGAAATCAAGTAAAAGTCATCAACAGAAGCTGGAAGCCTATTGAGAATTAATCTTCCAGTTCCTAAGAATCACAAATATAATAACAAGGAAAAACTAGGAATTATTTAAACACACACACATATTTTATGTGCTCATTTGAGACATTTTCCTCACATGTATTCTTATCATCATAATTTGTATTTATATTACATAATAAGCCTCTTTTAGCTTTTATTTTTATTGGTCTTTTCTTTTTATATTACATCCATTTTCAAATGTCTCCCTTTTCTTTCCCTTCCAACCCCTGATACATCCTGGCTGTGATTCTAGGAAAGTCATTTAACTTCTCATTTCTCTTCAAGGCCAATGCTTTCAAACTGAAATAAAAATGGGGGTCACTAAACCTTAGATAAGGATCCCTGTGAGCAGCATGTTGACTTATAAAACCACATATTGACATTATCTCTGCTTTATTGTATTTTGGGTTATTTTGTTAAATGTTTCCCAATTACATTTTAATCTGGTTTGGACCACATTTGGGAGTGCAGAGGGCAACATGTTTGATAACTGCTCAACTCTCTAAGAAGAGAGTTCTTAACCTTGTGTTTCTTGGATCCCTTTGACATTCTAGTAAAACCTATGGACCCCTTCTCAAAATAATATTTTGAGATAATATTTAAAATAAAATAGATTTACAAAAGAAGCCAGTTAATTGAAATAGATATCAAAAACCAAAGGGCAGGAGGTGGGACAATGAATAGAGTACAGAGCCTGGAATCAAGAAGATTTTGCCTAAGTTCCAGTCTGTATCTATGTGACCCCAGACAAGTCACTTCAACTTGTTTGTCTCAGTTTCTTTATCTATTAAAAAAAATGACCTGGAGAAGGAAATGGCAAGCCACTACAATATCTTTGCCAAGGAAACCCAACATGGGGTCATGAAATCAGACATGATTAAAATAATGACTAATCAAAAACAATTTTTAAAAAGCAAGTACATAGATTCCAGGGTAAGAACTCCTGTCAATCAAAGAATAATAAATTGCACAGTAGGTACTTATTTGCATTGGTAGAAGAGGTTTCCTTATCTATAAGTTCCTTAAACTAGTGAAATCACTGATGCAATACCTGCTCCCTTTTCTTTACCTATTCAATGAGCTATCTCTTATAACAGAGATTAAAAAGTAAAAAGAAGGGAAAAAAGCAGTTCTGCAAAGCTAACCAACATGTCACTAATGCTTGACAGTATTCCAAATGAAGGTTTGTCAAATGCTTTACAACCCAACATCATAATGGTGCCCTGAAGCAACCCTGAGAAGTGGATGCTACAGGCATCAGCAGCAGCTCCACATTTTACTGATACTCTCCTTAAGCTTGGGTCAGGACAAATTGTAGCCAGTTCCGAGTTTTTTCAGAATCCATTAGGGATGGAGGAGTCCCTAAGGGATCAAGAGAGAGCCTGGAGGCTGTCTCTCTGTGGAGTTTAAGGGCCCTGTCTCCAGTTAACAGAGATGAAAGGGACTGCTAGGAACACAGCCCAGGGGTTTAAGAGTTAGGTTTCTTAAAAAGGTGAACACTCAGCCAGCTCAATTACTACCGAGGTATATTTTTTAGTCACTCAGACTATCTGTCTCATTTTCCAAGTATGAATCCTGATAAAAGTTTTGGGCAGCGGAATTGGGGTGGGTATCCAAGAGGAGACCTTACCTACATAAGGACTGGGCACATTATCCATCTGTTTTTTTTTTCCTTTCAGATATATAGATATTTATTTTTCTTTGTTTTCTCTGCATACATGTTGTGTTGAAAAGAAGGGAAGGGAAGGAAAATGAAGAGAAGGGGGCAAAGGGAAAGAAAAGAAAAGGAAAGGAGAAGAGAGGAGAAAGGAGAGAAGAGGAATGAAAAGAAAGATGATATTTCTCAAAAGATTCTCTATCTCTCTACTCTGGGCATTTTTTTACTAGTTTTCTCCTCATTTCTGGAATGCTCTTCTTCTCATCTTTACCTTCTGGCTTTCCTTGGTTTCTCTTAGGTCCCAGTTTCAATCCCTCCTCCTACAGAATACCTTAATTCTTTCCTTTAAAGTTCCCCTAATACTAGTGCTTCCCCTCTCTTGATTATTTCCAATTTACTCTATATGGAGTTTGTTTGTTCATAATTGTTTGTATGATATCTCCCCCATTAGCCTGAGCTCCTAGAAAGCAGGAACTATCTTTTGCCTTTCTTTATATTCCCAGAATTTAGCACAATGCCTGACCCATGGTAGATATTTAAAATGAGTTTTGATTTACTGACTACCTGCTCGGCTTAACGTTGAAAACTCTCCGAAGTAGCTACATTCAAGCAAGAGTCATATTTTTGGAAACTGAGGCTTCTAGACTGCTGTCTTGCTTTCCCAGGTATTCTTCCGGGCTGGAATCTTGGCCAGACTGGAAGACATGCGAGATGACCGCCTGGCCAAAATCATGACGATGCTTCAGTGCCGACTCCGAGGTTTCCTGATGAGGATTGAATTCAAAAAGATGCTGGAAAGAAGGTATCATCTTTCCCCCTTCCTTCCCCCCAACCTTTTCAGTTCTTCTATCTTCATTTGCCTATAGATTGTACTTCAATCTCTTCCCCAATCCTAAACACTCGTTGATGCCCTCTTGGGATAGATCATCAGTACCGGAGTAATAATAATAATGGCCAGCATTTAGAGGTGCTCAATGGTTTGCTAAGTAAGCAGTGCGCCTGTGTTATCTTATTTGATCCTCACTACAACCCCCTGAGGAAGGTGTTATGATTATACCCATTTTACAGATGGGAAAATAACCTGAGAGTGATGAAAAAAAATTGATTAAATAAGAAAATGTCTGAGTCAAGATTTGAACTCTGGACTATCCTAATTTTAGGTCTCATATTCTATCCATTGTTCCACTCTAGACAAAGTAGACACTGACAATCTTACGCGGTCTTGGGAGCTGTATTCTCAGCAAAGAATCAAAAGATGAATACGCTCATTTTAGCCTGGGGGAAGGGGTTGGGGTCTGGAAAGGAGAAAGTGAGGAACAGAGTCAACCTAGAAGAGACAATGAAAAAAAGGTTGGAAGATAAGAGAAAAGCTAAGTGGTAGAGCAGAAGAAATGGAATCTGAAGTGGATATTGAAGGAGTTCTCTTTCCTGATTTGTCTTCATATCTGTAATTTCCACCATTAGATTTAGTTCTCACTGATCTTTTATAGACATTCTAACTGGGTTAAAGTATTTAAATTACTCAAGAGGGGGAATCTATTGGTTAGGTAGTCCCTTACTTGGGACTTAATTTTGCTTGCTGGTTTTTTTTTTTTTTTTTTTTTTTTAGAATTTTTAAAAAATTAATTTAAGCTTAAATATAAGATGAAAAATAAAAAAGAACATTTCTATGAACATACCAGAACATGGAGGATTACATATAAAACCATGCATTTCCATTTTAGGTTGTTTAATTTTTAAAAGCTATATAATAAATACGATACATTGTTTTCAAAGCTACTCTGCTTTTTTGTACTTCCTTCTAAGTTTTTCTTTTGTTCTCTGCTATTCACTTTTTTCTTTTTTTAAATAGCATTTTATTTTTTCTAATACATGTTAAGATAGTTTTCAACATTCATTTTTGTAAAACTTTGTGTTCCAAATTTTTCTCCCTGCCTCCCTTAACCTCTCCTCTCCCCAAAACAACAAGCAATCTAAGTTAAATATGTATGCACTCTTTTCCTCCTTCTCTCTACATCCTGTCCTAGAGAAAGCATCATAAACCACATACACACATATATAAACACATACATATATATGTATATATACATATATAAGTAAAATCCAAACTTCAAATACATATAATTATGAATTCTTTCTCTGGAAGTAGATAGCATCTTCCTTCATAGGTTCAAATCTTTCCATGTTTTCAAAAATCAACTTGCTCATCATTCTTACAGCCCAGTAATATTTCATCATAGTAATATACCATAATTTATTTAGCTGTTCCCCAATTGAAGGGCATCTATCATTTTAATTAATCTGATGGATAAAAAATAATATCTAAAAGTTGTTGTAATTTGCATTTCTCTTATCAGTAATAATTTAGAGCATTTTTTCATGACTATAATATAGTTTCGACTTTACAAAAAAACTGCCTGTTCATATTCTTTGATCATTTATTAATTGGGGAGTTTACCTTTGTTTATTGAGGCATCCAGGAGGTATCTCTACAAGGTGATGAAGTAGATAGAGCACTGGCTTTAGAGCCAGGAAGAATTGAATTCAAAGCCTACTATAGACACTTACTAGCTGAGTTTTTTTTTTTAGAACAATTCACCTAATCTCTCTCCTCCCTACTTTCCACATTAATAATAGAACCTATCTCACAAAGATGTTGTGAAGATCAAATATTATATGGATCAAGTGAAAATCAAATATTAAACGAATCAAATGTGTATTTGTGTGTAATGTTCTTTGCCAACCTTAAAGTGCTGCAAAGTGATATTTATCAATTACTATCCTATGACATCCAATAGAGAGATTAATAGGATAAATAAGATTTGATGGCCATGGAGGGGAGGAAAGGGAAGAATACTGAGGGAAAAAAAAGCCTGGCATCAGGGATGCTGGTAGCCCAGTTGGATGCTCCCCAAGAGATCCCTAAGAAGCCAGGGTCTAACATCTGGGCTGGCACTGGACACTTCAGGAAACACACAGAGGAATATTATAAATGGCAGGGGGCTGCCAAAGACAAACTTTGCTAACATTCTAATATTGTCTAGGGCCAACTCTGTATAGCAGACTTTCCTCATCTTTCCTTCAAATTACCTGATACTTAACTCCTTTCAATGCATGCTCTCATAATCATGGTATTATTCTTCCCTCCCTGACCTGCCATCATGATTCAGGTTCTAACAATAATATTTTTTTTGGTTGCCATGACACCACTATTATTCTCGTTATCCTAACTTTCTTATTTTCTGAAGACCAGTAAGTGAAGAAATAAATGAGCTCTCTAGAGTCAGTGCCCCACCCTTCCCAAACTTCCAACAGCTGTCTAGGAACGGACTTTGCTTTTCATCGTCTGTCCCCTTATCTTGCTGATGACTGCATTTTTCTGATTGCTATTCTGATTCCCTTGCTGTCTCGCCAGGTTCATTGCTCACAGTCCCGAGACAGAACCAGGAGAGATGATGCATCTGTAGAATGTATCTTCATGTCTGAACAATGCCTACCACCTACTCCCTTCTTTACCCCTTCCCCTTCCCCCAGGTACCGATACTACCCTCCCCATCCCCAACTCATGCAATTCCTTGGGTTTCATTACAGAATGGGCCTGAAAGTCATCCAGCGAAACGTTCGCAAGTTCCTGCAGCTTCGGTTCTGGGGCTGGTGGAAACTATACAATAAGGTGAGGGGAGAAGCGTGTACCAAGCTCAAGCTCCCATTAATGCACAAGAGAGCTCATAGTAGGAAGAGTCTCAGTTTCCTCTTCTGTAAATTGTGGTGAAGGGTTGTACCAGAATTAGATTACTTCTAAGGCAGGAGTTCTCAAGGTTTTTTTTTTTTTATTATTTTTTTTGTCATGATGAAGCCTGGACTCCTTTTTAGAAAAATGTTTTAATTTTTAAAATTTATTTTTAAATTTTTAAAAATAGTATTTTATTTTTCCAAATCCATGCAAACATTCACACCTGCAAAACCTTGTGTTCCAAATTTTTCTCCTTCCCTCCCTTCTTCTTCCCAAGATCACACATAATCCAATATAGGTTAAACATGTGCAACTCTTTTAAACACATTTCCATACAATAATGTTTTTAAATATATAAAATAATATATAGGATTGAAAAGGAAACCAATTCTATTAAAATCAGTTAACAGAAAGGTTTTGAAAAACAAACAAAAAACAACTAACTGGACCCCAGATTAAGAACTCTTACTCTAAGGTATCTTCTAGTTCTAACATTCTGTGGTCCTGTGATTAAAACTTGAGTATCATTCCCCCTATTTGAGAATAGGAAAGGTCGGACTTCCTAGATAGCCATATAAGGAATCTAGGAAATTGGGACACCTCAGAAATAAGAAAAAGGTTTTCATTTAAGGGGAAGGGGAAAGCAGGCAAAGATAATGTATGTCTCTCAGAGGTAAAAGATTGATATAGTATCTATTTCAAGACCTCCAACTCCAAATAAAATCTAACTATAAAGAAGAATGCTTTAATATGAAAGTTTATTTTTATTTTTATTGTTATTGTTGTTCAGAACTGTGATTTCTTCATTGGCATGAGGATTTCCTAGTGTGGAAATTCTATCCACTTATGTAACTTGGCTACTCCATAAGTTGTAGAGCATTTTCAGAGGACTATGAGAGGTTAAATGCCTGGCTCACAGTCTCAGAAATAATATATATTAGACATAGAGCTTGAACCCAGATTTTCCTCACCTTCTGCCACATTGATTCTTATATATTAGCTATAAATGAGTAGAAGGTCCAAAATAGTCATGTCCAAAGTACCGGTGGATTTAAGGATGGGCTCTTCTCTCTCTCTGCCTCTCCCTCTCCTGCTTCTCTCTCTCTCTGTCTCTCTCTCTGTCTCTCTGTCTCTCTCTGTGTGTCTGTCTGTCTCTGTCTCTCTCTCTCTCTCTCTCTTTGTCTCTCTCTCTCTGTCTCTCTCTCTCTCTCACAAAGCAACTTAGGCACTCAGACCATAGATACTATTATTAGGTCCTGGACTCAATTTTGGCATTTGAACCCAACCTTAATTTTTCCTGAAATTCAATTCTCAAGAACAAAAATCTTCTCAGAAACATTTCCAAGAACATACTTTCTCTGCTGAGGTTACAGATGACTTAAGGACAATTATTTAGGCATTTTTACTTTAATCATGACTTTTTTGGGGGGGCTGAAACCAATTCTAGGGAACCAAGTGTAGTTTAAGGTCAAATTGAGTCAGCTGACAAAAAAAAAAAAAACTAGCATGTTCTTCTTTCTTTATGTAATAGGTATAGCAGCTACTCCAGAGGAAACTCTCTCTAACCCTATTATGTGCATTGCTTATCCCACAGGTAAAGCCTCTCCTGAATGTGGCTCGGCAGGAAGAGGAGATGAAAGCCAAGGAGGAAGAATTGAGGAAAGCCATGTCCAAGACACAGGAGCTAATCACCAAGGTCAAGGAGCTGGAAGAAAAAACAGCCACACTCAGCCAGGAGAAGAATGATCTAACCATCCAGCTGCAGGCAGTACGTGAGCTAAGAGATTGGGAGCAGAAGTTTCTAAGAGAAAGAGCCATCATTCTTCCCAATCTCCAGGGTCATAGTTCTGCCAGACAATTAGTCACACAGTATAAAGAATAGAGAGATGAGGACAGAGGAAGCTTTTCTGAGAAGCTGTATCACACTGGGTCTATTAGCAAATCTGACTAATGGGAAGTTTCCTTTGCCTTCCCTTAAACCCAAAGGCAACGCCACCTCAGCCTGGGAGCCATGGCATCTCTATGAAAAAGCATGAAAAACCTTCATTAAGCATTTCTTTACATGGGCACCATGCCAGACACTGAATGAAGTGATTTGGATAGATAAGTTTCCTATCCATCAGTTAAATAGTAATTAGTTGTAAAGGGACAGAGATAAGATCTATGATTTCATTACTATAAAGAACTCTCAGATGAAGAAAATTTTTCTACCAGTTTGGTATAGCACCTTCTCTGCAACTTAGGTTCTTAGAGAATTGCCTGGAATACTAAGATACCAGGATCAGACAACCAATGGATGTCTAGGGCAGGAGCTAAGTCATCCCAGCTTTGAGGCTAGCTCTCCATCCATTATACCACACTGCTTCTTAATCAGATATAAAATGGTACAGTAATACTCTTAATAAAAATCAAATTGGGTCTAACCACTCCCCAACGCTAAACTTCTTAATGTCTGGCAAATAGTTTGTTTTTCCCTACAGCTTTCTCAAAAACTATTATTTCACTTTTATTCTCACCACATCTTTGTGATTTAGAAGTAGTATTATAACCCTCATTTTAGAATAGGGGAAACTGGGGCCATGACAGGATGGGTGATATGGTCAAGGTCACTGAGCAGATAATCATTGGGTTGCTTTATTTTTTATTTATTTAATTTTTTTTGCTTCTTAAAGCACTTTCACACCTGTTATCTTCATCTGACCCCTAAAGCAACTCTATGAAGTAGATATTCCCATTTACTATTCTCATTTCATGGAGAAGGAAACTGAGGCACAAAGAATTGTGATGTAAGTTCACATAGTTATTCAATGTCAGGGCTATGACCAGAATCCAGATCCTCTGATTTACAGCACCAGGCTCTTGCCACCAGGTCCTGCTTCCTCTCCCAAGCATTACCAAAGGGAACCAAAGACCTGAATGGCCTTTTCTTTCAATCCCCACTTATACAGAACCAGAATGCCACAAATCTGCTGCCAATTCAGAAAGGGTGTTAAGAGATCTTTTATGAATCCCATCCCTTTCTCCCCAATCGCTTCCTTTCCTTAGGAACAAGAGAACCTCTCAGATGCAGAGGAACGCCTTACTCAGATGATGAAAACCAAAATGGACCTGGAGAGCCAAATTTCAGACATGAGGGAGAGGCTGGAGGAGGAAGAGGGTACCGCAGCTTCCCTCAGTGCCACTAAGCGCAGACTGGAAGGGGAAATGAGTGACTTGAAACGAGACCTCGAGGGTCTAGAAACTACATTGGCTAAGACGGAGAAGGAGAAACAGGTATTGTTGGAATTCACCAATGTTGTCAGCAAGTCTGACTCTAACTTGACAACCCAGGATACCTACCAACATTTCCAACCAGGTACCATTTCTAAAGCCTCATTCATTAATTCTGAAGTGAAAAGTGATAGTCAGAACCCTGAGTAAACAAACACATTGATAAGACATCTATTCCAAGCCTGGCTATTCACCCCCTTGCCTGGGCTTGCCTCCTTCTATTGCTATTCCTTTTGTTGCATCTTGGGGCTGTTGGCCTTCCCATGATGCCCAACACAAATGTGGCTTTCCTTTCATCCCAAGAACTCCCTCTTCTCAATATGGAGAGTTCTTCCCATCAGCAGAGTACACTCCCTCCCAAGTTCTTGCTCATTCCCTCTCCCCTAACAGAGCAGATTCCTCCTTTGCATGTGCACTTCAATTATTGTTATAAAGTTGCTGCTTCTGGGAATGAACCCTCCTTCTTGGAGACCCCTTGATGCTTTTCCAAGACCCAAGATATGAATTTGTTTTTTGGCTTACAAGTCTTAGAACTGCTTGGTCTTTGATATGCCCACCTTAGCTCTCCACATGAGAAACTATGAATGCCAAACTGGCTAATTTGTAATTGGGCTGGGCTTAGGAACTATCTTGTAGTTATCTCTTCACATTCTTAGAGATGGGATTCTATTTCCCACTTACAAATATCACCATCTTCCACTCCCCAAATCTGTAGGCTTTGGATCACAAAGTGCGAACCTTGAGTGGTGACCTCTCCCTCAGAGAAGACTCTATTGCCAAGCTCCAAAAGGAGAAGAGAGCTCTGGAGGAACTTCATCAGGTAGAAATGATTCTCATTCTTCATTGACTAAGAACCAAGTGATGTGTGAAACCTGATGTTCCATATGGCAAAATTAGGCTGGGCTTCTTTCAAGTTTCATTCCAAATATCCCATGCTTTTTAAAGGGGTTAGGGCACCACTTAGGTAGGGAGACTCACCAATTTTCTGATGACTGCTACCTTTTAGTGTTGTATCTATCTAAGTATTCCAGAGTCCTAGGAGGGGCAGTCTAGTGAACAATGATGACTCCCATTTGTCTCTGACATTGCAGGATGAAGTATCTCTTCTTGTAGAGTCACTGAATAAATGTCCAGCATACCAAACACTCAATCCTAATAAAACTATTCTAGTACTCCAGTCAAAACACCTGAACTCAAATCTTACTTCTGATATTGTCTGTGAGATATTGGGCAAGTCACTTAGCTTCCCTGGTCTCAATTTCCTCAACTGGAAAATAAGGAGACTGAACTGGATGACCTCTCATGTTTCTTTCAGATTAAATTTATCAGTCCACCATTAGATTGGCTTTCAGCAGTAGTTGACTATTCTATATTGGGCAAAATAACCCAAGATTAGCTACTAAGGATCAACATTGATGACCATTCCAATCTTTCTGGGAGGGACTCCTTATAAAAGATAGAGGCCCTTGTCTCTCTGCATACTCTCTCCATCATCAGCTTCTTCTGGGGATTTCTTTCCTTCCAGAAAACTCTTGATGACCTACAAGCTGAGGAAGACAAGGTGAATCATCTAACGAAAAATAATAGCAAACTTGGCACCCAGATCCATGAGGTGAGACTCAGCGTGGGATTCTTTTACTTGAACTATGAAATTTATCCCCATCTTGGAAGTACTCTCTCCTACTTGGGGGAGTGATGTGGGAGATGGGAAAAGCCTTACTTGTTCTTCCAGAGCTTGTAGCAGCTCTGGTGGAGTTCCTCTAGCTTCCTCCTGGTAGAAATCCTGTGTGCCTTTTGCCTGGATTTTTTTCTCATTCTTGTCTATGATTTCCCTCCCTAGCCTTCTTCTCACTTTCTTGTTTTCATAGCTGGAAGACAACTGGGAACAAGAGAAGAAGATACGAGCTGAAGTAGAGAAGGCCCGCCGGAAAGCTGAGAGTGACCTGAAAATGACCATTGATAACCTTAATGAGATGGAGAGAGCTAAGCTAGATCTGGAGGAGGTGGTTAAGAAGTACGTGCTTTTTAAGTACAACTTAGTTATAAAGAGGCAGTATTGCACAATGGAAAGGGAAACTGATAGATTAGATAGATAGATTGATAGGTAGGTAGGTAGGCAGGTAGGTAGATAGAATGAACATTTTTAAAGTGTTTAATGAATCTAGGTCCTATGACTTGAGATATAAATATGAATAAGACAGTTTCCACTCTCAAGGTAGTGATTCTCATTCTAGATTTAGAATCTAATTCTAGTTTACATTCTAATGAAGGAAAACAAAATAAAAGGGGATATAGAAATGGGGTTTGGAGAGAAGAGGAGTGGAGTGGAGAGGAGAACAGAGCCAAACTTAAAGTCAAGAAGTTGTTCAGTCATTTCAGTTATATCCAACTTATGATGACCCCATTGAGGATTTTCTTAGTAAAGTTACTGGAATGGTTCACCATATCCTTCCCCAATTCATTTTACAGATGAGGAAACTGAGGCAAATAGAATAAAGTGACTTGCTCAGGGTCTCACAATTAGTGTCTAAAGTCAGATTTGAATTCAGGTCTTCCTGACTTGAGGTTTGGTGCTCAAGCCATTGCACACCTAGCTATTCCAAGTCAAGAAGACCAATATTCAAGTCAGACCTCTGACAATACTGTAAGTGTGACTTTAGCCAAGTCATTTAACTTCTGTGTCCCAGACAACTCTCTAAAACTCTGTATTGCAAAGATTCTGCTAAACCTCTAATGGTCAGAGGAGTTTCCTCATCTGGGATTTCCCTTTACCAGTAAAATCATATGTAAAGGTAAAGGTAAAGGCCAAAAAATGAAAAACTCAAGTCAATTTTAGAGCACTAAAATTGCCCAGGGAATACACTTAAATCAGATTTGCCTCAGTTATAAAGACACATATTTCTTTGGAGGCACTTTCTTTACAAATCCCTATGAAGTAGGTGGTACCAGTAGGTGTATTACCATCCCATTTGACAAATTATTTAACAAAATATTTGACACATGAAAACTCAGATAAGGCTGAGAGGGAACATATAAAAAGGGGCAATGCTTGGATTCAAATCCAGATTTTTTGACTCTTACATTTAATACTCCTTCCATCACATTACTATCTCTCCAATACTGTCTTCCCAACTGACCTGATCAGAGGGGCAACCATGTCTTATGACCTAATTAAACACTTATTACCTGAATGCAGCACTCATTGACAAAGGGTCTATACTTTTTGCTGAAAAGCTGACAATCTTTTGGAGACATTAAAAAATTGGTCCCTTTTGCTTTTGCATTGTCTTCATTTCCAAAGAGATCCTTTCAGTCTCCTCCTTTTAGAGAGCTATCTCTTGTAACATAATACAAAAAAGTTGGGAGGGAAATAGCTTAGCAAAACTGAGCAATACACAAAACCAAACCTTACAGTATATGTACCTGTATACTCCCACCTCTGCAAACACGGGGAGAGGAGGATCTGTTTTCTTATCTCTTCTTTGGAAATAATCTAGGTCATAATTACAAAACAATCAGTGGTTATTCTTTTAATTTTCAATGTTGTAGTCACTGTGTATATTGTTTTTCTGGTTCTACTTTCTTTACTTGGTATCAATTCATATAAATCTTCCTATATCTCTCTGTAGTCATCACATTCATTGTTTCTTCCACAAAATAATATTCTACTATATTCATGTTCTACTGTATTCACATACCACAATTTGTTTAAACATTCTCCAAAAAACAGACATTTACTTTGTTTCCAATTCCTTACTATTACAAAAAAAAGTGCTACTATGAATATTTTAGTATACATGGGACCTTTATTTCTATCTTTGACCTCTTTGGGGAATATGCCTAATTGTGGAATTTCTGGGTCTAAGGATATGGACCTTTTATTCACTATTTTAGCATAATTTCAAATTACTTTTCAGAATAATCAGACCAATTCACAGAGAAAACATTTTATAATCTTTCCCTATAAACCTAGAGCTGAGGATTTTTGCTAAAGGGTCTGACTGATCCATAGAACAAGTTACTTTCCTAGAGAGGTCCCTTGGAGAGAAAAAGGGGGAAGAACTACTTTTCAGTGGCAAGAAAAGGAATATTTCTGTCTTGTTTCCTTCCCTCCTCCCCCAGGCATTTTTCTTGAATTCTATTCTGGCCCTGGAAACCTTTCCTAAGAGTGAAATTCCACCTCTGACATTCTTTGTTTTATTTTCTCCTTAGAAGAGACATGGAAATTAATTCTGTCAATTCCAAATACGAGGATGAACAGTCTCTGAATTCTACACTGCAAAGGAAACTGAAGGAATACCAGGTATAGAGAGAAAACAGAAGCCCAAATACTACCCCTAACTCCAAATCATCTTTTTTCCTTCTGTACATTACACCATCTGTTTTAATCCGTGGGATTATCAATCTGTAAATCAAATGATCATTTATTAAGCTCTTAGTATGTGCCAGGCACTATGCTAAGTGTTGAATATACAAAGAAAGGCAAAACCATGGACCTTGCCCTCAAGGAGTTTATATTCTGACAGGGAAGATAGCATGTAAAAAACTAGATGCATTCAAGATATATCCATGGTACATAGGATATTCCCAGAGGGAAAGTACCAGCAGTGGGAGGGGCTGGCAAAGGTCTCTTGCAGAAAGATTTGAAGGAAGCCAGGCAAATTAAGATCCAGATGTAAGAGGTGATATAAGGAGGCATGATTAATAGTCAAGGGTAGGAGCCAACTGCAACATTTTTTACCTTGAAATAAATTATAAATTGAAGAGCTTGGACGAATTGGCCTCTGAAGTCCCTCCCACTTCTAGTCCCTAAGCCTAGGAAAAGGTAAAACAGCTGTCAAATATGTGTAGCTTTCAACTTGTCCAGTGAAACTTGGCTCATATTAGAGGCATCTGATGGCATAGTGAATAGAAGATTGAACCTCTAGTCAGGAAGACCTGAATTAAAATCTAACTTCAGAGACTTATTAGCTGGGTGAGCCTCAGCAAATAACTCTGTCTGACTTTGTTTTCTCAATGGTAAAATGGGGATAAAAAATGAACTACCTCCCAGGGTTGTTGAGAGGAACAAGTAAGATTATAATTGTAAAGCACTTAGCACAATAGTAGTTACTTAATAAATCCTTCCTTCCTTCCTTCCTTCCTTCCTTCCTTCCTTCCTTCCTTCCTTCCTTCCCTTCCTCCCTTCCTCTTTTCCTTCCTTCCTTTCATCCCTCCCTCTCTTCCTTCCTTCCTTTCCTCCCTCCCTTTCTTCCTTCTTTCCCTCCCTCCCTCCCTCCTTCCTTCCCTCCATCTCTCCCTTCCTCTTAATCTCCTCCTTTCCTTCTGTGTGGGACGAGTACAAGACCCTCTTTTCCAAATTAACTAATGAGAGACATCTTCAGGACAAAGAGAAAGTATTTATTTAATCCCTGCAGGGAGAGGCCCAGACACACAGCTGAGAGCCATCCCAACTCCAGCCATGTTCTCCTGGAACCTGCCTGCTTCCTTCTTGTCCAAGGTTTAAAAGCAAAAGACCCAAGCCCCTTCACTGGATAGACCAAAAGAAAGCAACCCTCCTTGACCAATGGTCACCAATGCTGTCTACCTCCTGCGGGTCATGTCATTTCCCATGGGTTTGACTTGAGGGCCTGACCTTTTAGACCACTGGACTAACTGCAACCTAGGGTCTAAGACTGAGAATAGGGATCATGTGACTTCCTGAACCCTAAGTCCCAAGACCTCACCTTTCCTGCTCTAGGTATAGGGATTATGTGACCCAGGCCCAGTATCAAAACTGAGAAAGCTTCATCTAATCCATCTCATTCACTTCCTTCCTTCCTTCCTTCCTTCCTTCCTTCCTTCCTTCCTTCCTTCCTTCCTTCCTTCCTTCCTTTCTTCCTTCCTTCCATCTGCCAGTCTTGTAAGAATTCAATTCAGCAAGCATTAAGTACCTATTCTATGTCAGGTACTCTGCCAGTTACTAGAAATGCAAAGACAAAATTAAACAAACTACCTGCATTATGTACTATATAGATAATTCTCCCTTTATTTAAGTGGACCATTTGGCAGACCTCTACATAAAGCAATTTTTACATAATTCAAATTTGCAGAGGATGTGAGGAAGAGAGAGACAGAGGGAGGCAGGAAGGGGACCTTGCATGTCTGTTGAAGGAAGGGGCCGGGCACAAATGGGAGCTGGTGATAGAGAATAGAGGAAGAAAGAGGAGGAGACAGGAACTGAGAGGAAGTAGGATGAGGCAGTCATTCTGGGACTAGATACATCCATAGACAGGAAATGATGGGTAGCATAGGTACATGAGATAGAAAACAGACATGTGAGGAAGGACAGGAGGGTAGGTGGGCAGAGGGGAACAAAAATCTTTTCTCTCCCCATAAGAAGTCTCAAGTTAAAAACCTGATCTCTGATAGCAATCTCACTGCAGTGCTCACTTGGAGGGGATTTTATATGTTGTTTCTTTTTTTTTTTTTTTGAGGAGGAATTAAGGAGAAGAAAGGTCATGAAGGGCAATGCAGAGGTCCAGCACTGAAGAGAAAATTATATATATATATATATATACATATATATATATATGTATAGTTTTATATATATATAGTTATATATGTATACATATACACACACTTATATAATACTTACTATTCAATAAAGTTAAGATAAGAGTTTTTTGGAAGGCGGATTTTTAAAATTATTTTTTACCTAAAGTTGAATTTGTATAGTGAGAATTTGTGTAAAGGAAGAACTGTCTGTATATTGTATTGAGGGAAAATAGCATATACAAATATGCAAAAACAGCACAAATAGATAAAAAATAAATATATAATTAACACAAAGTAGGTCCAGAAGTAATCAAGAAAAGTCTCTTGAAGGAGATAGTGCTCAAGCTAAACCTTAAAGGACAACATTTCAGGGATGGGATACAGCTTGTATAAAGGCACTGAAACGAGAGGGGGAATATGGTTATTGTTCAATCATTTTCAGTCATGTCCAACTCTCCGTGACCTCATTTGGGGTTTTCTTGGCAAAGACATAGAGGTTTGGCATTTCCTTCTCCAGATTATTTTACAGATAAGGAAACTGAGGCAAACAGGGTGAAGTATCATATATCTTGTGTCTGAGGTTAGATTTGAACTCAGGAACATGAATCTTCCTGAGTCCCCTCAGTGCTCTGTGCACTATGGAGCCCTGTAGGTGCCCAAAGCAGTGCTGTTGATCTTAAATAGAAGCACATCCCTCCCAGCTGCTTATGGTGAATTTGATACTTCTAATGGAAAGAAAACATCTCATTTTTGAGCAGTTAGCATATTTCTTAACACCCCCCCGGCCTCATTTTTTACCTTTTTGGTTAAGGTTACTGGTGTATGTACTGTGTTCCTGTATTGTGTTATCTTTTGGGTATGAAACTATTTCAACTTCATGAGAGAAAGATTAATTTTTTGTTTGTGTACTTGCCAGGCCCGGATTGAGGAACTGGAAGAAGAATTAGAAGCAGAGAGGGCTATGAGAGCAAAGGTAAGTAGCAAAAAGTACTCACTGTTTGACAGGGATGCTAAGAAAACTTAAAATCCAACCATTGTTAAGTAGCTTATGTCCAGCCAAGAGAAGGAGAGCTTTACTAGCACTGGCTAAGCTGCATCCAGTACAGCCAGACCAGCCAGGGGAGGAAGAAACACAAAAGCGACTGGCAAAAAGCACAAAACTCTAAATACTATTGGAGTTGGAACTGCTAGAAAGAGTCCACTTATTCACTGAATTCCCAGATCCTAAAGACATTGGGTATATTTCCGAGTTAAGTGCATCCCTGAATTTATTACAGAATTAAGATTTATTCACTTAGTCTAGTAGAAAGTTCTGATGAATTCTCATTTGTTGAATGACCCTAATAGCCATATTAATATGTAGAACTGACCCAAGTTACAGTCCTACCTCTCTACCATCATCTTTCTGAGGATTCAAACAGAAATCTTGATTGGAGACCTTCCCAAAGAGGTTGTATCACTAAGCTTCTTTCTCCAAATACTTCCACAGGTGGAGAAACAACGTAGTGACTTGTCCCGGGATCTTGAAGACCTCAGTGACAGGCTAGAAGAAGCTGGAGGGGCCACCTCTGCTCAGGTAACCCATGTACAGAGAAGGACATAAGACTTCCCCTCTACTCACCCTGGAATTTAGGATATAAAAGTGCTGATGTGTTGGAGGAAGTCAAGGATCAGTCTTTTAAAAATCTCTTTTCTGTCTTTCTGGGAAGATTCTTGGGGTGAAGCCAATTGATGAGCAAAGGATATGAAGTCAACCATATCTTCATTTGTCTATAATTCATTTGCTTGGTACACGGTTCCAATGAGGTCAAGGTTATGGGTCTGATCTCTGTGTTAGCTAGTTTGCTCTTATATATCTATATTCACCCAATACATAGACCATTAATCTTGATCAGTTAACTCATAAAAATAAGGCCCCTAGGAAAGATGAAATATATCAGTGTTTTCTCTTCTGTTGGAAGACCTACTGACTCGAGTCAGGAACATCATCTTAAGATTTAAAATATAATTTTTTAATTAAAAAAATACAACTAGTAGAATCACTTTAGTACTTGGCATTTTAAGTGCACATTATCTGAATGCTTCATCACATGTGCTATAATTGCTTTCCTAGAGCTGACTGCTAAAATCATAAAGGAAAGAACACTGGCCATACCAAGGTCAGCTCCTGAGTGCTTAGTACTGAACATTCTCCTTTAACCTCTTGGATAAACTGATATTGTAGTTTATTTAATCCCAACAGTGAAAGTCTTCAACTCAACAGATGTGAGTCCCAGGTGCAGCTCTAGCATTGCATTTTCTTTACAGTTTTGTGCCTCAGTTTCCCCAATTATACCATGTCAATGAGATTGTTTGCCTCTATCCCTTCAGTTGGGGGTGAATGTAGTGGGTCAAGAACTCTAACTTGTTTATAGAGAAGCGCTTTCCAAAGTCAGTATTATTGCATCATATAGATTAACACATTTAGATGTATTGATATTTTCGGTGGTATAAGTGTAGTATAGTGACTTGCACATTGATGCTTAGTGAGCATTTACTGAATGATGAATGAATGTTGAATGGAGGTAAATCACAAATCACCAAACAAATCATAAAATTTTTAGAGTTGGGTGTGACTCCAGTTTTCATCTCATTCAACAAATACCTTCTAGCCCCTTGCACACTGTACACATGGGCACCCCATTCACCTCCACACTCCCTTACCTTACAATATCTCCAACAAGTGGTCCTTCAATTTCATCTTAAAGAGCTCAATAAGGGAGGTTATTACCTGCTGAGGTCATCCATTTCATTGATATGATCCTGCATACTTTCCAGCTAATGGCACCAGGGTGGGGATTGGGAAAAGGGGGAGGAAATAGCAATAAGTTTGAAGCTCCTGGGTCTCAGGCAATTTTACTTTCCTCTCATTTCCAAATCTTTTGTTCTCTCCCATTCCAGATTGAGCAGAACCGCAAGCGGGAGGCAGAGCTACTGAAGCTTCGCAGGGAGCTGGAAGAGGCAGCCTTGCAAAGTGAAGCTACAGCCTCCACCCTGCGCAAGAAGCATACGGATTCCATGGCTGAACTTACAGAACACGTGGAGAACCTCCAGAGAGTGAAGGCTAAGCTGGAGAAGGACAAGCAGGTCATGAAAGCAGAGATTGATGACCTCAGTGCCAGCATGGAGGCTGTCCAGAAATCCAAGGTGAGGCAACCTGGGCATCCTCCCCATCCCAAAAGCTTGCACCAAAAGCAGGAGTCAGCTCCAGAGGAGGCAGGCAAGTGCCTCACAGCCCTTTGTCATTGGAGAGGAATCTTCCCAGGCTTTAGATGCTGTTGGTCAAATGGCACCAGTTCCATAAGATTCCTAGTTTAAGAGGGAGTCTACCTAGACAAATAGAGATGGCTGCTCATAAGGTTTCCCACAAACCAGGAGGGAGCGATTTAAACAAGTAGATTCAGTTCATGAGCCTTGCTTGGGACAGAACAGAAAAGAAAGGTGAATTTGCTGATGAGAGCGTTGGGCAAGGTCAAGTAGACATTGGTCAATTGGAGACTTCTGGCTACGTATGTATGCATGTATATTTGCTAATGTATACAAGCATGAACACCTATACATGAAAGCGTGTATATATTATATAGAGCAAAGCTTCTTAAACTGCAGATTGCATAATTGAATATAGGGGTTACAAAAAATTTGGCAACAGCAAAAGGTATCAAATATTCCACCAAGATTCAATTCTTCAAGTAAAAATAAACAAGCACATCCATTTCATTAGTATGTGAATTTGATTTTATCTTTAATAAGTGATAAGAATTATTTGTTTACCAAAGAATTGTTTTAAAATAAATTTCTTTATGATTTATTATCAGTAAATTTTATGATTTGTATACTTATTTTATGTACTTATATGCCTGGGGTCAGGTAAAAATTTCTTGGGCAAAAAGGGATTGAGAGTTGAAAAAGTTTAAGAAGTCCTGATATAGAGAACATCAGAGGAATGCCTTTCAGTTGAATAAATTATTTCTATATTATATATAAATTAATAAGAAAGAAAATAAAATGCATATTAAGACTTGGATTTATTGAATATAAAGAGACTCTTTCTGGCTATATATTAATATGTGTATACATATATATGTATGAATGTATATATACATACATGTATTTTTATAAATACATACTTAATAGGAAGAGCATTAGAAGTAATCACTTTTGGCTCAACAAATAAGTTATATATAATATATAAATGAAAAAAATTATATATATTAGGACTTGAATTTATTTCAGAAGGAACTCCTATTTATATATATATATATGTAAATATATATATATATATATATACATATATATATATTTGTATATGTATATAGAAGAGAAAAGTTTAGGCACAAATAAACAAACAAGAATTTTAAAATGTATTCCAACTTCAAAATATATAGTTAGATTACAAATAAAAATAAAATATAAGTATACATCTAAAATACATATTCAAGCTTGATTATACATGCAGATTCATGTTTATTCTTATTTTATTTATATTATCTACATATTCAAGTTTGCATGTATTATATATAAACATATACATATACATACATATATATACATATACATATATGTGTGTGTGTGTATATATATATATATATATAAAATTTTCATTTATTTAACATAAAACATCCTCTTCCCTATCTTTAGTTTTCCTCCACATGACTCTGGAAAGACATAAGCTGAGAGAAAAGATACCAAATTTCTGTTGTTTCATTTATCACAAAAGGCCAAAAGAACTCATTTTTTGATTGGGCTCCCTATCTAATCCATGAGTGCCATCTTTGTCTTTAGGTGAATGCTGAGGCCCATGTCCGGAAGTTGGAAGACAATTTAGCTGAAGCTAATGCTAAAGTGGCTGAACTGGAGAGAAACCAAGCAGAGCTTAATGCTATCAGGACCAGGCTCCAAGGTGAAGTCATTTTCCTAGAAATAGAATGCACAGAATAGAATAGAAATAGAATCCATATGAGGAATGGTCAAAGCAGAAATGACTGCTATTTAATTCAATCTGATTCAATCAGGACCCAAACAGGACTTGGCTTAGGACCTATTAGGGGCCAATGAGAATCAGACTGGTTTTGGTTTAAGGCATGGTCTTTAAGAGAGAAGAGTCTTCTTCTCCCAGATTTATTTATTTATTTATTTATTTATTTATTTATTTATTTATTTATT
>JAJPUD010005135.1:0-41336 GCA_023553655.1 Myrmecobius fasciatus | reverse complement strand
TTTATTTATTTATTTATTTATTTATTTATTTATTTATTTATTTATTTGGGGGGGGTGGGGCACAGCTAGGTAAAAGAGGAGATTCTTTGTTTCAATGGTTACAGCCTCAATCAAACTGAGACCTGTTGAGGATTTTAACTTAAAAAGACCAAGGTCTCCCATCACATCTGGGGTCATCTCCAGTTGTCCTGATCTATATCTGGCCACCAGACTCAGATGGCTCTGAAGGGGAAAGTGAGGCAGGTGCCCTTGCACAGCCCTCCCTCACTTAAATCCAATTCACTTGCATGTCATGGCACTTCCTCCCTGTTATACAAAGGACAAACAACAACATCTGAGGAATGATGCAGAAAATGCTGTCTTAGATGCTGGGATGGGATGAAGTTTTCCCTGGTCTTGGGGGAAAAAAAATCATATCCAATTCTCATCTGTGATTGGACAGGGTTTAACAGCATAGAACTGAAAAGTTTTGTAAATATGAAAAAAATAATATCTAACATGTTTGTAAAACTATTTGCTTTTCATGTATGCCATCTTTCACATGTGTTGTCTCTCCTGCTGTCATTATCTTCCAAGACATCTGTTACACTTTCTTTCATCTGTGTTATCAATTCAAGAGGCGTTTGTTAAACACTTGGTATATGTCAAATACTGATAAGCACTGGGGAATTTAAAACAAAAGATACGGGGGGAAAAAAAACCTAAGCAGCTCCTGTCCTTGAAGAGCTTACATTTCTATGGCAGAGAGCAACATGTATGCAGACAAACAAATATAAAATGAAGCAAAATGATTTCTAGGGAGAATCAGGAAAGGTTTCTGGTAAGAGGAATCCCTGGGGTTGAGTCTTAAAGGGAAAAAAAGGAGGTAAGGAGATAAGAAAGGAGAATATTGCTAGTATGAAAGGGACAGTCTATGAAAAGGAACGAGGACCATCTTCTAAGATTAAGCTTGTCCTACTATGGATGGCTGCCTTTGGTTGCTCGGTGGTTAGGGTACTGGACCTACAGTCAGGAAGACCTGAGTTCAAATCTAGCCTCAAACCCTTACTAGTTATGTGACCCTGGGCAAATCATCCAACTTCTGTGTACCTCAGTTTCCTTGGGGATATTAACAACCAAGGTTATTGTGAGGATCAAATGAGACAATATTTGTAAGGTGTTTAGCACAGTGTTGGGCATATAGTTGGCATTCTATATAAATGCTTATTCCCTTGTCCCTTACTCCTCTTCCTAAGACTCACTTGATCTTTACAACATCTCTGTGAAGTAGGTAGCATGAAGCAGAGAGAAAAAAACCCAATTGGACTTGATAAATAATAAAATTTAAAAATAAGATTTAGGTTCTAGTGCTAGGTCTGGCACTAATTAATTATGTGACATTGGATAAGTTGGAATCTCTCTAAGACAAGATGGTGACATTGAAGCAGATAGCTATGAAGGCCTTTCCACCTCTGAGATTCTAGGATTCTAAGATGCCCACTTGACAGATGAGAATACTGAGATTCAGAGAAATTAAAGGATGTATTAGAGGTCATATTTTTTTTAAAGAACCTGAACTGGAATCCAAGTCTTCTTGTTATTTATCACCTCTGCTTTATATAGTTCTATTCTCTAACCCTTTAAAACTCTTGTCACCTCCCTAATGAACAAGCTTGAATTCTGGGACTGCAAGAACATTTTGTAGAATGGCCCTCCTCCATCTCTTCATTATCCTCAGTATGCTTTCACCATGTACCCCCAGAACAGGATGGATTGCCTAGGTGGTAATTATACCCATGCTTTCTTCCTAGGAAATTTTTTTTGGCACAGAATCACCTTCCAGCTTGAGTTTAATTTTAGTTGCTTGTTGCTCAATTTTTTCCATATTTCCATTCAATTAGAGAAGTCTTTAGTGATTTATTAATAAATATTTACAAAATTATGGTGTCTTGCATATAGCAAGTATTTTAATAAGTGCTTTTTCACATATTCATTCATTCCAGTATTTCTTACTAGACAGAATTTCAACCTTGGAATCAGGATGTCTTGAGTTTAAATCCTGTCTCTCACCACATACTGACCATGATATTCTGGGAAAGTCATAAAACTTCTTATCATTATGATGGGTAACTAGTCAGGGTTAGCAGAGAAAGCCTAAAGTACTGATAAGATTACTCTCTGAGGCAAGCAGGGAAGGATAGGGATCAACTCAACTTTACAATCCCATCCCTTGTTTCCACACCTTACTGTATCCATTCAGAAATCTAAGTTATGATGTTAACCCTCCAAGGTTAAATTTTCCCTATAAATCTGTCCATGGCTCATGCCATCTTTGTTGACTTCTTTTGGGTTAGCTCACCATGGCATTCTGTCTCATGTGTCTTTCTCCTGTTTTAGCTCACTAACTCTTTTAGGGTGCTAAAGTCCTCTATGGATTTAGCCTGCCAGTCAATACTCCTACTTCATGGTTTCTTTCTTCTTATCCCATCCCTCCCCCATGCCTCATGATGTTTTTCTCCAGGTTTTAGTTAATTAATTCTTTTAGGGTGTTAAACTCTTCTATGAATTTAGCCTGCCAGCTAATGGAATACGCCCATCTCATTGTGTATTCCCTTTCCCCTAGTTAAATGTGATTTCCACTGGGGAACCTGTCTTTTCCATTGTTAACTGATAAAACCCCTAAATATATGCCTTCCCAACCCTATTTCATACTTACCATTTCTGGTATCAATTTCACCTCTTCATTTTGTCTGTTACCTCTTCTCTAAATAAACTTACCTTCTGGTGAAGGAGAAAGGCCATTGTGAATTTGTCACATGACTGAACCCCAACATTTGGTGTCAATTTCTCTACTCAAACTCATCAATTATAATTAGAAATGAGTATATTTTGAAGTCTACTACTCTGCATTAGTAAAGGGAGCTTGCATGCCCCAATTCCCCCCACACTAATGAAATTACAAGGCCAGACTAAAAAACAGAACAAATTCCTTTTCTATTCTACTACTATTCCTTTAAGTCAGTTCAGGGAACTTAGAAACTTGCTAGAGAGACTTTCTTTTGGACCTTTTTTCATCTTCTTCTCTCCTTACTTAGCTGAAAACAGTGAACTAAGCCGGGAACATGAGGAATCCCAGAGCCGGCTAAATCAAATCTTTAGGATAAAGACTTCACTGGCCTCTCAGGTGGAAGACTACAAGAGGCAGATGGAAGAAGAGTCAAAGGTTTGCAAAACAGAATCCTAGAATCACAATATTTGAGAATCAGAAGACCCTCTGCAGCCAGCTGGTCCAATGCATAGGAATCATCACTAGTGCATCCAACAAACAAGTGGTTGTCCAGCTTCTCCTTGAAGACCTCCAAGGAGGGGAACCCATAACCTCTTGAGGCAGCTCCTTCCACTTTGGGACTACCCTAATTATTTGGAGGTTTTTTCCCTAATGTTGTGCTTAAATTTGCCTCTTGATCCACCCTTGATGCTGATTTTGGCCCCTTGGAAATTTCCTTTCCCCACAGGACACCCTTTCTAATACTTAAAGAGGGACTATGTGTGTATCTTGGGAATAGGAAGGGAGATTGAAGGTAGCTGAGCTGTCCACAAAGATCATGCTGAAGTAATTACAGTTTTAAAAAAAAACCTAAGGGTTCTGATGGGGCCCAGAAAGAGATTCACCCCAGTTGGCAAGCATGTTTTCTAATACATCTGATATCCACAGTCACGAAGTGCTGCTGTGGTCAGTCTAGCCAATACCAAACATGACCTGGATTTGATAAAAGAGCAGCTGGAGGAAGAGCAAGGGGGCAAATCTGAGCTGCAGCGCTTGGTGTCCAAACTGAACACAGAGGTGACAACATGGAGAACCAAGTATGAAACTGATGCCATTCAGAAAACTGAGGAGCTGGAAGAGACCAAGTGAGTATTGAGCCTTGGGTAGAGAAGGGTGGGACAGGAGCTCTGATTGATAATATCATTATTTTAGCTGCCTGGCTGTTGAGGTCTGAGGCAAAAACAAAGGAAAAGAAAGTCTAAAGCTAAGGAGAGTCTACAATTCAGTAACTAGCCAGCAGCCACCATTCCATGGCCTAGGATCTCCAGGAGGAGATGGGGCTGTACTTCTGAAGATCTCTCTCCTTCCCTCTACTAGGGGTAATGTGGCCGAGAGGGTAGAGAGCTGGTCTCAAGACCAGAAAGACCCAGTTTCAAATCCTACCCTGATTGGTGCTGCCAGAAATACATTGGATTCATTGTTTGATTTTGAATTAATTTTTGGTAATTGTGTTCAGAAACCTTTTACTGTTGCCAAATTTTTCACAGCCCCCACATTCAGTTACACAAACAGTTTAAGAAGCTTTGCTCTGGGCAACTCCTAAGACTATCAGTTACCAAGAAGGTGCCATCCTACATTGATGGACAGAGCTGCCTCTTTCAGTGGTATTGCAGGTCCATTACTTATCCTCATCCCCTGTCTTCCATGTAAATACCACATGCCATCTACACTGTTATATTCCCCTACTTGGACATGGATTCTTTATGTTTTTTGTTTGTGTCACAGACTCCTGGTAAAGCCCATGGACCTCTTCTTAGAAGAGGCATAAAATAAAATACATAGAATTGTATAGGGAACCAATTAAATTAAAATACAACTGTCTATTTTTCTACATCTATCTATGCATCTTTATATGTATAATATATGTATGTATGTATCTATAATCTGTCTATCTTTCTATCTACCTATCCAGTTTTATTTTCTTCAGTAGCAGGAAAGTCTCACTGCAGAGCAGGAATTCTTAAATTGTGTGTGTATGTGTGTGTGCACGTGTATGCATGCATGTATGATAGATTCCCTGTCACTTTAATGAAGCCTCTAGACTTCTTCTCATAATAATGTTTTTAAATGCATAAAATAAAATCCAGAGAATGACAAAAGAAATTGAAAATATGCAAACACTGCTGTTAAGATATTTTTTTAAAGTAAGTCCATGGATTCCAGGGGAAGAAACCCTGATTTAGAGGAATTTCCCTTTGTAATCAAGCTATATGTTTCTGCCTTTCTCAACACTTTGATCTGCAGGGAGCAGACATGACTAGGGGGTGGGTGGAATAGATAACAGAGAAGTAATGGGATCTAAGTAGGACTGGAAATTATCATTGGTACTCAAAAACATCTCGACAGTGTCAAGGCTGTTCTGAAATGCAAAAAACAACAGCCAGTGAACCATATTAAAATATATTTTTTCAAAATAAACCAAGCTCTCAAACTCCAGGGTTAAGAAGTCTTGTATTATATTAGCTTCCTGAAGACAAATTATGACTTAATTAAACTATACTTTGCTCAGTGCTGAGCACAATGATCTGCATACACTAGGTACTTACTAAATATTGGCTAAATAAAATTGAATTGGTTCTGAACTTCTCCACAGAAAGAAAGTCTGGGTTGATCCAGAAGTTTGAAACTGTGGCACTCTATGACTGCAAATAGGCTGCTTAGAATGCAAGGCACTCCTTTCCATTATAAGAATCCTGAAATGATGGCATAGTATCTTGAAGAGGCCATACTAATACAAAAATCAGTGGGATTTTTTTTCTCAGGAAGAAGCAGAAACTAAGTCTTAATCTGAACACTCATTTCTTCCCTTCCTCCCTATATGGAAATATCTAGGTAGGTGCTATAGTAGATAGAGTACCGGACTTAGAGTTGGAAGATGTGAGTTCAAATTTTGCTTCAAACATTTTATTAGGTAGCTGTCAACAAATCATGCAACTTTTGCTTCAGTTTCCGAAACTATAAAATTGGGATAATAAGAGCACTTACCTTACAAGGTTATTTTGAAGATAAAATCTAATAATTTGTAAACTTACTTTGCAAACTTTAAAGTACTATCTACATGCTTCTCTTCTTCTCTCTTCTTCTCCCTCCTCCCATCTTCTTCCTTTTCCTCTCTTTCTTTCTCCTTCCTTCTTTTCTTTTCTTTTCCTCCTCTTCTTTCTTCTCTTGGAACAATCTATTTTACTGAGTACTTATTATATCCATTACTGTCTCATTCTGAACTAGGCATTACAGGGAAAACAAAAGGACAATATAAGGTCCCGGCCCTCAAGAAGCTTATAGTCTAGCTGGAAACACAGATATACAGATGAAGAGCAACATAAGGCAGTATTTCTCTGTGGTTCTATAATTAAAACACCATTAAATACCACCATTAAATGGTAAAGACAGGCAAGCCTATATGATTTCAAAGGAGAAAAAGAATAGGAGGAACAGGGCAAAGAGTGGTCCAGTAAGACTTCAGAGAGAAGTGGGCCTTGAGTTGTTTCCTGAAGGATAGGTTGGATCATAATTTTCTAACTGGAAGCAACCTTAGAGGTCCTCTAGTCTAACACTCTCAATTTACAGATTTGTGATTTGCCTGGGGTCACATCAGCTAGTTAGTGTTTGAGGCAGGATTTGAACTAAGAGCTTCCTGACTCCAAGTCCAACACTTTGAGATGGGGCAGAGGGAGAGAAAAAAAGGTAAAAAACAAATTTAAGGTTGTTAAATTATGTAGTCAATCTCTTTGGTTAATGATTTCTTTACAAATGAAGGCAGAAATGATGTACAAGAATAGAGCCCATTGTGCAGTAATGGTTCCTTTTATATTCTTAACCACCTCTCTTGGACCTTGTCCCCATAGGAGGAAACTGGCAGCCAGGCTGCAGGAAGCAGAGGAGGCAGCAGAAACTGCCCAAGCTCGGGCTGCCTCCCTGGAGAAAAACAAACAGAGGCTCCAAGCAGAAATAGAAGATCTCACTATTGACTTGGAGAAGGTAAAAGGCTCAGCTGAGCTTCTGACTAGAAGAAAAATATCACATGTTATCATTCTGGGAGATTATGGGAAGAGTTAGGTTACTGGGAAGAAGCAGAGTCCAAGTAGGTTGAATAAAAGCTTTGTATTCCAATTCCCCCAATGGTCTCTTCATGAAATTCCTTGGACTTTTTCATTTGTTGTGTTCTCAAAATTGGATGAGCCATTCTTTTTCATCTGTTTTATATACTTCAGTGTAAAGAAGTATTAAGTAATTTACTGAATCTGTGATCTCATCAATGTAGGTATTCCTTCCCTTGGTATACACTGCAATCTATCCATACTTTCTCATCCAGTGCAATCCTTATCCATGAAATATTAAAGCAATGTTTACAATAAAGGCAACATTTCACAGTATCAAGTTGAGGGGAAATGTTAGGGGTCCCCATTATTTCCCATCCTCTGATACCAAAGCCATCTCCATTTTTCAGTAGATCATCCATGCACCCCTTGACGTAGAAAACCATCTTTATAATAAAGGCAAAATATGGTATTAGGCCTCCTCCATTGTTTCCCATTTTCTATTACCAAAGCCATCCCCATGCTCAGATATTCTTAGCTATTCATACTGTTGCATGTCTATGTTTCTCTACTTTAGAACTATCTGCCAGCTTTCCATAGTATGTAATTCAATATTTAAACAAGACCCACAGATCTTATTTAGGTTAATGTAAAGCTATTGCCTCATACTATCTGTAAAGACAGACCAGTTTCTAGCCAGCACCTATCCAATGGGGAAAGAATTTCATAATAATAACCATGTAGGTGGCTAGTGAAAAACAAGTGAGACACTTGAGATTAAATGTTCCAAAATCCACAAGCAAAGGTGACTTCATCCTTGTGGGAGAGCAGTTGAACAGAATTTAGCTGAAGTTAATCCATCTAGGATAAACCAGAAATTAACATCCTTAATCTTAGGGATTATGTGAAGAATTAAAAAGGAAATGAAAAAAAAATAAACTCTAAGAATGACCAGCTTTGTTTAATAGCAAAAGAATTACCCAGCTTTTATGTATATTACATAATCATGCATATTGATGGAGAGATCAATGAACAAGCACTTATTAAGTGCCTACTATGTGCCCTGCATACAGTGCTAAATACTAGGGATAAAAAGATAAAGAATGAAATTATACTTACTCTCAAGGAATTTATTAATAGTACATATTATCACATTATGGAAAAGTGAGAGTTGAGAAATTGGGTTGTTTTGTCTTAGGGGAAAATATATTGTATTTTCATTCTAAAAATTATCATTGTCATAAGAGATATGGTTGGTTTCTTGTGCTATAGGTAGTGATGTGCTGGTAAACATTTAACAATCAGCTTTGTGAAAATTCATGACACACTTTAATTTGCATTATTAACATTTTCACTGTTACTTTCTTTAGTGTATAAACCAACAACAGAGTAAATCAAGCCTTGATTTATAGGATTTTGTGATTTCTAAGATGTAAATTCTAACAAAAAATTAATAATTGGCTTTCACTAATCAGTATAACCTGGCTCCAGCACATCTTCTCCCTGGCTATAGGTCCCCATGTAGTCATCATAGAAGCAAAACCTAACATAGTATAATACAATCTTCATTTCTCTAGGCCAATGCTGCTGCTGCTGCCCTGGACAAGAAGCAAAGGATCTTTGATAAAATGCTGGCTGAATGGCAGCAGAAATGTGAAGAGCTGCAGGTTGAAGTGGACAGCTCCCAGAAGGAGTGTCGCATGTACATGACAGAGAGCTTCAAGATAAAAACTGCCTATGAAGAATCCATAGAGCACCTGGAATCTGTGAAAAAAGAAAACAAAACTCTTCAAGGCAAGACCTAATAAACCCTAGGAGGGACTTACAGAAAGGAGCAAATGCAGGGGAAGGGAGTGGGGGAAAGGGAGAGGATGCATCAGGGACCATGAGCTGGCAGAAAGCTGAATGCTCTGGGATAAATCCTGTCCTCCAGAGAGCCTCAGTTTTTTCAGGCTTAATGACATCAGTTTACATTCTATAATTAGGGTTTAGTATCCTCTCCTGGGGTTTCTATTTGAAGGAGGAAAAGGGACTTTAAGGTACAACTGTAACATAATACCTTTTTTTTTTTTTTTTTTTTTTTTTTTTTTTTTTAGCAAGGCAATTTGGGGTTAAGTGACTTGCCCAAGGTCACACAGCTAGTATGTGCTAAGTGTCTGAAGCCAGATTTGAACTTAGATTCTCCTTACTTCAGGGCTAGTGCTCTGTCCACTGTTCCATGTAGCTGCCCTCAAAGAGATTCTTACTTTACCACGGTGACATTGTAAGTTACCAGGGTAGGAGCTAAAGTCAGGTCTTCTCTGTTTTCAAGTCTCCATTACACCAAAACTCTTTCCATAATTCTACCTTATTTAACATAATGAGGTAGCTGGATTTCTCAGTGAATAGAACAATGGGCTTAGAGTCAGGAAGGCTCATTTACCTGAGTTCAAATTCTACCTTGGATATCTATGTTTCCCTGGGCAAGACACTGAATCCTTTTTGCCTCATTTTCTTCATCTATAAAATGAGTTGGATAAAGAAATGGCAAACCACTCCAGTATTTTTATAGAGAAAATCCCAAATGGGGTCACAAAGAGTCACACTTGATTGAATAACAATTTTAACAATGAATCACATGCTATTACAACAAGTTTTAAAGTAATATTTAAGTTTTTCCATTTCTTTGGAATTTTGCCCTGATGTATATTGTTTAAGAGAGGGCTCTCGTGAAGTATCAGAAACACTAAATTCAAGTCTTCTATTCAAAGACCAATGACAAATGCTCCTTCTATTTATCATTGTACCTGTAAAACAACATATGATATAGATCAACAACATATGCACAAAGATCTACAGAAATCCTAGAATAATATAGATAAACATCAGAAGTTGAATAGTTTGATGTTTATTGGTTTTGCCCCCTACAAATTTCCTTATGTTCACAATTAAATAAATAAATAAATACATTTTTTAAAAAGGAAATTAATAGGCCATAGAAATTCCAACATGACCTAAGAATTAAGATATTTTCTTAAAGTGTGCTAAAATGACATTTGATCTATTGTGTTAAATACAGCAATAGAAAGAAAGTCTTCTGAAGTTAGCTTCAAAGCTATCAGTTTCTACTGATTCCCACAGAATCACATATAATAAGGTTTTCTATCAAAGGAAGATCAGAATGGTATCCTTATTATCTCTATTTGATGAACTTCAACATAGTTATTCTTTCTAATAATAATGACAACAGGTAACCCACTTTGATACCTTAAGAATCCATGATTGCACCATTATGAGAGTTCTTCTTTAATAGAGGGTCTCTGTGAGTTGCCAGGTCTCCAAAGAAATCATCATTTGGCTAATGTTCTGAAGATAGGCTTGTCTGATCTGGTTTAATCTGCTCATTGGTAAAATGATGGGATTTGACTAGATGATAGTCAAATATCCCTCTATCTCTGGATCAATAAGCCTATGATAATCTGTGGCTAGTGCCCTCTATGAAGCTTTCCCATGTTTGGAATCACCATGGTGCAATAGAAGGGTCAAAAGACTTGAGTTCAAGTCCCTATTCTGCTACTTATTACTTTCTGCAACAATGAACAAGCAATGATGTATGATCCTTCAATAATCTGTTGCCCCCATAGGAAGCCTTTTGATCTTGGAAAGTCAAACTTTGAGGTCAGAGGGAAAGAGGTCAAAACCCATTTCTGCTACTTACTGCCTGAATGACTACAGACAAATCAGTTAACATCCTTGGGTGTCAGGTTGGATTAGATGGTCTCTGAAGTCCCTTCCAGCTGTGGCTCTATGATCTTATGATGGGATCTACCAGAGCTTGTCCTCCCAACAGGAACAGAGATCCATAGAAAGGATATTATCATGCATGTTGACCAAAATGAGTTCTTTGAAGGTCAAGGATATACCAACCACTGATAGTCTCAATGATGATAATATTTTTTTCAGAGGAGATCAAAGACTTAATTGACCAGCTGGGTGAGGGAGGACGGAGTGTACATGAACTTCAGAAGTTGAAGAAGAAGTTAGAGATTGAGAAGGAAGAGTTACAAGTGGCCCTAGAAGAAGCTGAATCTTCTCTGGAGGTAATCATTCAGGCAGTTTTTCTTCATGCTAAGTCTCAGGAACTGGCTGCCCAGAGACTAGTTCCCTACTCCATGATGACTGATAATGTATATTTTCTGATAGGTGGAAGAGAGTAAAGTTATACGTATTCAGCTGGAATTGGCTCAAGTCAAAGCTGATATTGATAGGAGAATTCATGAAAAGGAAGAAGAATTTGAAGCTACAAGGTAAGGGGGATGCATAGGATGTAAGATAAATTCTTCAAAGCAATTCCACTGAGTGAAAAATTGTCTTTTCCTTCCATCATGGGAAAGGGCTAACTTTGGCTAAAATGAAATATTGCTTTTGATTTAGGAATAGTTCACTTTAATCCAATGACCCAAGAATGTGGTTTTCCTGTTTTAAGAAATTTCTGGATGTGTTCCTAGTACGTTTTTTTAGTTTACAGAAAATAGATGTGATTTGGAGAAGAATACTGCTTTCCAAGTTGTCCACATTGGAATGCTGTCTTACATGCTTGACTAGCAGCCAGAGGAACTGTTCAGCCAGGGATTTCTGCTTTTCTGAAGTTGCAACATGCTATTTGTTATATTTTGTAACCCCACCCTATCCCATCTCTCTCACCCCTTATCCCTTCTCAAAGTGCTATCTTTATAGCCATTGTGAGAGATGGCTCTGGGGCCAGTAAAGTATACATACCCTTGACATCCACTCAGGAACACAGCAGGGTACATTAGGTTTTTTCCCCTTTTTTCCTTTTCCTTTTCTCCTAAGGATTCAAAATACATAACAAGTTACCAGTTCAAGAAAGTACATGTTTTAGGAGAAGAAATAATATTCACGAGTATCCATCTTTACTTCCTTATAAATTATTTTTTTGTTCTCTGCTGAACACTTTTTTTTACTTTGTTCTTTTTTCTACCTTTCATCCCCCCTCCACCCTCAAGCAGGCTACAGTTAAGAAATGATATATTTATGTTTACATATGATACATACACACAGACACAGACACAGACACATATCTTTCTTATCTCTGCTAACTCTTTGCTTTAACTCTGCTCTTTAACATGCCTTGATATTACTTAACCTTCCCCCCTCTCATGGATCCCTCCCTTGTCTTCTTCCCTCATCCCTTACTTCCCTCCTCCCCTTATTTCCTTCTAGGTTTTGGAGGGTGCTATACCCTTCATGGTATATGTTACATTATAGACCTGACCTGACCAGTTTGAGGCTGGGTATTCTTTCATTTTTTCTCCTCCAATTAATCAGCAAGATATATGAGAAGTGGGGGCAGCTAAATGACACATAAATTGAGCACCACTCTGAAGTCAGGAAGATCTGAGTTCAAATTTTGCCTCAGACACTTAACATTCCCTAGCTGTATGACCCTTGGCAAGTCACTTAACCCCAATTGCCTTGCCAAAAAAAAAAGTATATGAGAGGCCTGTTCTAGAGGGATATAGTTTACACAGGCTTGGAGTCTAGAACTGAACTAGCTGTTCTTGTTTAAATGGGCAGGAAGAATCACCAACGTGCCATTGAGTCCCTGCAAGCCAGCCTGGAGGCTGAGGCCAAGGGACGGGCTGAGGCTCTCCGACTCAAAAAGAAGATGGAGACCGATCTGAATGAAATGGAAATCCAACTGGATCATGCTAACAAAAACAATAGCGAGCTTGTCAAGGCACTGAAAAGGCTACAGCAACAAATCAAGGTATTTGTGGAGAGGAGGAGGAGCTGGAGGGCAAGGAGGACCAAGGGCTATCTAGAACTGAGGGATGACTTGACTTAGGTAGATTGCCTCAGCATGGATTAGAAATCTAAGGAATGTTGACTCAACCAGATCAAAGTAGTAGGGCCTTGGCCTTCCTGATTCCATCTATCCATCTACAATCCAACTATAATCTCCTCCCAACCTCTTCATTCCCCCATCCCTCCCAAAAGTTTATAAAGTGTGAGTCTCTGCATGAAGTTTTTGTTAGGAGAAAAGATAACTATAATAAATAATTTTCTATGGTGAGGGAGGCTTGAACACAAAGACCTATGTAAGGCACATGGGGAATGATGGTAGCCATTCTGAGAAATCAAGGAAGACCTCCTGGAGGAGATAGCATTGTATTGGTCTTTAAAGAATGGAGAGTAACAAAGAGGGTCAAAAAGGGATCTCAAAGGTCATCTGATACAACCTCATTTATTTTACTGCTGAGCAAACTAAGGTCCCAAAAGATGGAATAAGACATGAACTCAAGTCCTTTAATTCCAAAATGAGTGTACTTTCTATTGTCCCATACTGCCTCTCAGTGCCTATTTTTGTGGTTAATAATTGAGGGAACAATCTGAGCTATACAATTAGCAAAAAGCCACAAGAAAGAGGTCAATGGATTCCCCACTCAGTCCAAAGATTCTAAATACAGAGTGAAATAGATTTTTATATATTAAAAATAATTAATTAATTATAATTGACTATACCAATTAATTAGAAGAAAATAATCAGGATATAAGCCAGGATACAAAATTAGGTTATCTAATTTCTAACCAGAGGAAAAATTAGGAGCTTCCCAAATTTGGAGTGGGGTAGAAGCATGATTTTCAGTTGAGTTGGGAAGGGTACAAGTAGGTTTTAGAATTTTTCACTTCCCAGAATTGAGAGACGTTGATTAATTGTATCCACCTGTATTTATAAAATAATAGATTGCTTATATCACATAGTTTTCCATGGATGATTTGCAGAAAAAAATAATAAGATGGAGGAGAATGCATATGGCAACACAAGATGGAATCTGTTCATGAAATAGAATCTATTTGATTCTCTTGATTTCCACATCAAATTGTCATGTAACTGGCCTTCACTCTGTCTTGTAAATTGTACAATGCCTGGTGCATTCTGGGCATTTAATAAGTTACTCAATAGATTGATTGACTGATTCCAGGCAGGAAGAACAGCAAGAACAAAGGAATAGAAATGGGAAGGTGTGGAGTGAGTTTGGAGTAGGTATGGACAGAGAATTGTCCAATATTCATGCCCTCTTTCCTCTTGCAGGATCTCCAGATCCAAATGGATGAGGATGCTCGACAGCATGAGGAACTTCGGGAACAGTATAATCTTCAGGAACGCCGCCTGAGCCTCTTGCAGACAGAACTGGAAGAAGTTCGGTCTAGCCTGGAAGGCAGCGAGCGATCTAGAAAACTGCTAGAACAAGAGGTGGTTGAGATCACTGAGAGACACAATGAAGTCAACATTCAGGTTAGTAAATGTATCTTTGTCCTTATCTGGTCCAGTTTACACAGGGCTGGTGGGATTGTGGTAATCTTCCAAATCCAAGGGTTCTTACTCAAAGCCCAGAGTATTTATCAAATAGTCTAATATCTTGCTTAGATTACTCTTAGTTTAGAAGTTGCTCTAAAAACCCTAAGCATTAAAAAAAAAATCCAAACCACCTCCTCACATAGGATTATAAATTGGAGGGCATCTAGACCAAGCTCCTTAATTCTACACATGAGAAAACTGAAACCAAGAGACATTCAGAGCCTTGCTCATGAGTACATAAGTAGTGAGTTACAAAATTGGAATCTGAATTCAAGTCCTCAAAGTCCAAATTCAATACTCATTTTACTCCATTTTGTTGCCTCACTCAGAATCCAAAAAACAACCCTTCCTATTTCTCCAGTCTTCTGCCCCCTGTGTAACCTACAATCTAGCCATGCTGGCCTTGCTGTTCCTCACATGGGACATTTCAGCTTCCAATGCATTTCCTTTGGATTGGCTGTCCTCCATGAGTGGGGTGCTCTCTCCTCCCACCCCTGCCCTCTAGATTCTTTGACTTCCTTCAGTAATCAGCTCAAATCCCACTTTGTGCTTGAGGTCATTTTCAGTCCCTCCCTCCTCTTACTCTCCCAGGCTTTCCCTCTGAAATTGTTGTTGTTAAGTCATTTCAATGATTTCTGACTCTTTTTGATTCCATTTGGGGTTTTCTTGGCAAAAAAAAAATGCTGGAGTGGTTTATCATTTCTATCTCCAGTTCATTTTACAGATAAGGAAACTGAGGCAAACAGGGTTAAGTAACTTGCCCAGAGTCATACAGCTAGTATCTGAGGCCAGATTTGAATTCAAGAAGATGAGTCTTCCTGAGCCCACAACCAAAACTCTGTCCATTTTACCACCTAGCTGCCCTCAGAGATGACCTTCAATTTATTCTGCATATATTTTATTTATGCAGAGTTATTTATATGTTCTCTCCACCCCCATTAGACTGTAAGCTCCTTTACAACATAGTATTTTTCCCTTTGTTGTTGTTTGCTTGGGTTTTTTGTCTTTTTTTGCTTTTTATCTGATTTTTCTTATGCAGCATGATAAATATTTTTATATTTAAAATATTTTTATGTTTACATATAAATATGTTTAGAAGAATTACACACATTTAACCTCTATTGGATTATTTTCTGTCTAGGGGAGAGGGAGAAGGAGAGGGAGGGAGAAAAATATGGAACACAAAGTTTTGCAAGGGTGAATGTTGAAAATTATCTTTGCATGTATTTCAAAGAATAAAAAGCTATTATTTTTTTTTAAAAGTAAGCTCTTTGAGATCAGGGGTTGTTTTCTCCTCTCTTTGTACCCCCTGATCTGAGCACAGTGCTTGGCACATAGTAAGTATTTCATAAATATTGACTGCTAAGTAATCAAGCTTCAAGTGGCTGCCCATTGGACAACATTAGAGAAGATTCGAAACTATCCAAAATAGCTCTCTATTAAGCCAGATTTGTCTCCTCTCCTACCCCTAGAGTGAAAGATAGAAGGATCTTCTAGGACTCTATGTCAATACTGTCTTTTCTCCTTTAGAACCAAAGTCTGCTGGTGGTCAAGCGTAAACTGGAATCAGATATCCAGCGCATCTCCAACGAACACGAGGAGCTCATCAGTGAATTCCGTACGGCTGATGAAAGAGCCAAGAAAGCTATGACTGATGTAAGTCCTTTCCCCTTTCCTTTTGACACTAAGAGGGACACTTGGAACTTCTTGCTTGTACTTGTAGGATCCTAGATTTAGAGTTGGAAAAGACTTTAGAGATCTCCTTATCCCACCCTCTCATTTTACGGTTGATGAAGATGAAGCCCAAATAAGTTAAATGATTTGTCCATGGTCATACAGTTGGTGACAGAAATGGAATTTGAAACCAGACTGGTCAGTTTACATCTGGCAGTCTTTTACCAGTGCCACTTTGTCTACAAAGGACAATTAATTGAAGACAGGATGGGAACTGGGAACAAAGTCAGCTGGCGCAGTCCAGATAGGCAATGCCAGATTGGATCTGATTTCAAAGTTTTAATATCACTTGCTGCCCAAACTACAATATAGGGCACATAGGCATGTAGACTCAGTAGCAACATGAGATATGACCTAATCTGATTTAAAACACCCACTTGTGAACAGCATCTGTACATCATGATGATTGCATCATGTCCCTAAGACTAATATATAATGAGTATAAGAATTTCTCTACTTCCTACAACTTCTCATCCTCTTCCCAGTATTTGCTTCTTACCTCTGACCAAAGATTCTCTCCACACAAATAATATATTCTTCCTGTATTCACCCTCCACCAATAATGGCCAATTTCTGCTTCTACCAAATCATTTATACATCAGCATCCTTTGTACTCCTTGGTACTCCTCAAGTACTCTATGGAAATGCTCTTGAACCATCCTATACAATAGGAAATGTCACTCTAGCTGAGGATTGGCCACTTGGCCATTCAGTTCCTCGAGATCAATCATGTCTAAGTCTTTGAGCCTCTCAAGTCCAGAACAAATTGTTTCACTTTACTTTGTGCTATGTTCCTTTCTCCTCCCAAGGCTGCTCGCATGGCAGAAGAACTCCGTCAAGAGCAGGATCACTGCATGCACCTGGAGAAAATAAAAAAGAACCATGAGCTCACCATTAAGGACTTGCAAGCTAAGATGGAAGAAGCTGAACAACTAGCTCTAAAAGGTGGAAAGCGCACAATCATGAAACTGGAAGCCAAGGTAAGGAAAGTCCCAGGTCTGCCAAGCATTTCCCAGCACATCCAACCATGGCTTTACTAAACTGCCTATGAAATGGAAAGGAGGGAGGGAAGGAAAGAGAAAGGGAGGAAAGAAGAAAAGGAAGGAAGAGAGAGATGAGAAAAGAGAAGGAAGGAAGAGAGATGTAGAAGGAAGAGAAGAAAGGAAGAAAAGAAGGATGGGAAGGAAGGAAGGAGAGGGAAAAGAAAGGAAGGCAGGAAGAAAGGAAGGAAGTGGGAGAGGGAAGGGAAGAAGGAAGGAAAGAAAGAAAAAGAAAAAAGGAGGGAAGGAAGAGAGGGAGGGAGGGAGGGAGGGAGGAAAGAAAGGAATTAATTTGGCTGAGAAAGAATGCCTTTTGCCAAAAATGTGTTCTAAGTTTGGACATGAAATGAAAATTGCAGGTGTTAAAAAAGTGACATTGAGGAGTCAGGTTTAATTTCTTTCTTGAAAGGTTTTCTGTCTTCCTCTTTGTGCCCTAGAATAAGAAGCTATAAAATACCCTATTATCCATCCACCTAGAATGCTCTTAGCCCCATTATTGTATTTTTGTCTACTAGGTTTCCATTTAGCTTCCAAATATCCTATCTCTTCTTTATCATTCTTACTCCCATGTGACCATAAGAATAACTTCTTTGTCCCATCTCCCATTAGTGCTTTGCCGCCTGAAAACTCCTCTCTCTTCTCCCTCCTTAACTGTTCCTTCTTATGTTCATGTTGTTATGTTCATGTTGTCTCCCCCACAAAAAACATGAGCTGATGGCACGGGCAGTGTTTTTGCTTTTCCTTGCATCTCCAGACCTTACTTAGCACAGTGTCTGGCACCCAGCAAGTACTTAATAAATACTTATTGAAATGCTTGTTGTAATACCAACTTTTCCCCAAGGCCACTGTATTGTTGAGATTTTCCTTTCTAAAGCTGCATCCTAAAAAAAAAAATTGTTACTGGTTTACTGAGATGGATTTTTCTCTCCCTTCAACCTTCTCCCTATGCCTCAGATTAAGGAACTGGAAACTGAACTAGACTCAGAACAGAAACGCCATGTTGAAACGGTCAAAATCCTGCGTAAAAATGAACGTCGCCTCAAAGAGCTGGTCTTCCAGACAGATGAAGATCATAAGACCAACCAGCGCATGCAAGAGCTGGTGGAGAAGCTTCAGAACAAACTGAAGGTCTACAAGAGACAAATTGATGAGGCAGTAAGTGTCCTGGAAGTCCTCCCTTTGTCATTCCCTTCTCATGCCCTTTCCCACTAAACAGACTCTCAAAAGGAAGAAGCCACAATGTGGTCCTAACTCTTGTGTTACCCTAGTCTCATGATGGGAGAAAAGCATTCAACCAGAGGACTATTTCTGGAACCATTGTTATAACTGGCTCTGCAACCCTAAGGGGAGATTATGTGGTGGGAAATGCTAACAGACAGCACACATTGTACCCTTAGAGATAAGAACATGTTAAAAAACAAGAATCACCCCTTAAGAATTCCTTGTATTAACTAAGCCATGGAATGGTTTCAAATTCAGGGAATATTTTTGCTCCCTTCAACTTGATGTCATGGCATTCATAACCTCCTTGGCTCCCTCTGCCTACCTAAACACATACACACACACCACACCACACAGAAGATTTATCCACAGCTTGCCATCACACTTTAGTCTACCAGTCATCAACTGGTCTTGTAAAAAATTTGAAATCCAAATTCCTGGGAATGAAGTTTTTGTTTCCATCCTGTTCCGAATGCCAAAATAATTTCTAAACTAAAATTACATTGGGGAGTTTTGCAGTAGAACTATAAGACTGGTTCTGTTTCTCAATTTTCCTCTGTAGGAAGAACAGGCCAACCAGACTTTGGCCAGGTATCGGAAGACTGTGCATGAGCTGGATGATGCTGAGGAAAGGGCAGGGATGGCTGAGACAGCCCTGAACAAGCTCCGTACAAGGCACCGTGTAGCTGGCAAAGGAATCACATCAGTGGAGATAATCCAAGTGTCTAAGACTGGTTCCTCAAAAACGCTTTCTGAGGAATGAGATCCATCTGTGCTGGACGTCTAGAGCTGGTAGGTCCTGGTCCACCTACCTTGGACTTCAAGCAGAGATAATGGAATAGGAGGGGGATGTTTGCCCTTTTTAAAGGGGAGGAAGTTATTACATTCTCCTCCTCTTTGCTGTTCCCCATGGCACCCAGCACTCTACTTGCCCTATACTAAGCATGCAATAAATTCTGAGGAATTATTTTAGGTTTTTCACCTTAAAAGGCAGGGAAGTTTATGAATAGATAAACTATTTATTAAGTTCTTACTATGTGCCAGGTACTATTCTAAGCAGGATACAAATATTAAAAAGACTCAAGACAGTCCTTACCCTTAACTTACATTCTAAAAGGGGAAAATAAAACATAAAGGGACCTGGAAAGAGGGGATCAGGCAGTGGAGAGGAGAGCAATCTAGAGCTGAAGAATCAAACTCAAGGCCCAGTGACTGCAAGGGATCCACAAAACTCTCAAATATAGCCTGAACCAGATTCGAATGGAAATGGAAAATGATTATATTGAAATTATTGATAATATGTACAAACATATAATTTATTATAATCATAACATTTAAATAAATATTAAATACATTTAAATAAAACATAAAAATACATATGTAATGTTAATTTGGCTTTCTAAGTCAATCTGGACAGCTAGATGATGCAGCAGATAGAGTACTGAGCCTGGAGTCAGGAGGAATTGAATTCAATCTGGTCTCAGACACCTACTAGCTGTGTGATCTGGATATGTCATTTAACTTTATTTGCCTTAGTTTTCTCATCTGTAAAATGAGCTGGAGAAGGAAATTGCAAACAATTCAGTATCTTTGCCAGGAAAAGCCCAAAGAGCTTTGGTCATAACTGAAAAACAACTGAAAAACAGCATTTTTTCTATTTGACACTAATGGATGAGAATAAAAGAGGCAGTTGGAGAGTTTGGGGAAGAGATGGTATTTGAATAGAAATGCCCTGGCTCCAGAGTGAGAGGAAGTGGGTTCAAATCTTACTTCTATGGCTTACTACCTGTGTTACCTTCTTCCATTTAACTTTCTTGGACTTCAGTTTCCTCATTTGTAAAATAAAGGAGTCAAACTAGTTATCCTCTGATATCCCTTTCAGTCCTGGAAGGGATCTTATGAATGGGGAAGTTCATATATGATCCTTTTGTGAATCCCTGAGATTGCCAACTGTTAAGGACTCAACCAGACTACTTTCATTCTTTCATTCATTCTTTCATGTATTCAGTAAACATTCATTATGTGACAGGCATTTTGAGTGAACAATGAAGATATAAACACAAAAACAGAAATAATCCCTTCCCTCAAGAAATTCATATGTTATTGAGGGGAAAAAATGTACATATATAAATGAAAACAAAATATATACAAACTACATGCAAAATTTTATTTTTGAGGAGGGAAGTCTAGAGAAGAAGACTAGAGGGAAGTCTTGGTGTGGGTAGTTAGGGAGAGCAGGGACTAACATCTTCTGTCATAATCTCCATTAGCTCTGGGGAGTCTTTCTTGCCTAATTGTAAATTAACTGGTCAGACTGGCATTAAAGGAAGTCTGGGATGGTCCCCACCCTTGTTTTCACACCTTCTTTCACCAAAGAAATATTTGGTTTGAGTGTTAGCCAAAGATAGCAAACCTAATGACCACAATTCAAGGTGACCCTTTGGTTCCATATTAATTTATATGAAAAGAAACAGGAAATGGAGTGTTGTACCTTTCTCTTAAGTCTCTGAATCTGAAATTTTGATCATTTTGATTAAATTTAGGAAGCAAGAGATTCATTACCAATCATTACCAGGTTAATGGAATGAAGTTATTGTATGATAGTCTCTTTTTGGAGTAATCCTGGAAGGAAATTTTCTAAGTTGAAATTTGACCTAAGTCATAACTTAGTCATGCAGACATCATGTAACACCTACGATATAACTGACAAGATTCACTTTAGGCAACCATGATTTCATTTCCTTTTATCTACCTTTTGCAGGAACTATCTATTATAGTAACCTCCTAATGGTCTACCTTTCTCTAATCTCTTCCCCCTCTTCAATCCATCCCATACAACACTGCCAGATTGTTGTTTCTTATTCAGTTATTTTCTTTTTTTTTTTTTTTTGTAAACCAAACCCTATTTGGGGTTTTCTTGGCAAAGATACTGAAGCAGTTTGCCACTTACAGATGAGGAAACTGAGGCAAATAGGGTTAAGTGATTTGCCCAGGGTAACACAGCAGTAAGTGTCTAAGACTGGATTTAAACTCAGGTACTCCTGACTTCAAGGTTGGTGTTCTATCACTGCACCACCTAGATGTCCCTCTAAATGGGAAATTCCATAAAAATCTATTCCTTGTTTTTGCTTTTTATTTTCTGACCTGACTTGTGATTACATCAATGGAGAGAGCTTTTGGTGAAGAATTCCCTCTACCAATAAAGGTTGACACTATGTGTATTACCTGTATGGCCTATTGCTTTGTCAAAAAAAATTGCCTATTCATTTTTCACCCAGTCCCCATGATGGGCAAGGGCACATGACTAAAAGACAGTCTGGGGTTGGGGCTAAGCATACAATCTGTATACCTAAAGCAGAACAAAAATGAAATTTCCCATCTACTAAAACCCAGGTGCTGTGTCAGATGCTGGGGATAAAATTATAGAGAATGAAACAATTCCTTCTCACAAAGAACTTACATTCAAATGGGAGAGGTGTGTGTGTGTGTGTGTGTATACAAGCATATTTTGGAGGGTTGGGTCACACAAATTTTTTGATTTTCCAGTGCATATAAAACCTATGTTTATAAAATCTATACTATTGCCTCTTAAGTGTACAATAGTTTTATGTTTAAAAAAAACAATTTATTTCTAAAAATGCTAACCATCATCTTCAGTGAATCAATCTTTTTTGCTAATGGATGATCTTGCCTCAATGTTGATGACTGCTAACTGCTCAGGTTGATGGTTGCTGAAGGTTGGGTTGCCTGTAGCAATTTCTTAAAATAAGACAAAAATAAAGTTTGCCACACTGATCGACTTCCTTTCATAAAAAATTTCTCTGTAGCATGCAATACTGCTTGAAAACATTTTATTCATAATAGAACTTCTTTCAAAATTAGGCAGTCCTCTCAAACTCTGCTTCTGCTTTTTCAACTAAATTTATGTAATATTCTTTAATTCTGCTGTGTCTCAGGGAAGAGAGAGGTCTGAGGAGAGAGAGAGGTAGGGAGAACAGGCAGTGAGTGGCAGAGTCAGAACACAGTACAACAGTTACCAATTAAATTAGTCATCTTATATTGGCATGGTTCTTGATACCCCCAAACAATTACAATAATATTACTTATCACTGTTCATAAATCACTATAACAACAATAATAATAATATGAAAAATTATGAAATATTGTGAGAATTACTAAAAATGTGACAGAAAGAAACATGATATAAGTACAAGAATGGTACCAACAGACTTGCTCCATGCTGGGTTGCTACAAATCTTCAATTAACAACTACAAGAAAAATCCACAACCACATTTATGACACACAAAGCAAAGAACAATAAAACTAGGTGTACTTGTATACATGCACACACACATACATATACATACATACTTCTATGTATTGATAAATTTGTATGTGATGTATATATGTATCTATGTGTATGCACACAGCATATAGATCATTATTTATATATTTGTCCACTGACAAATATATAAGGGCTAAGTTAGATGGAAGAATGTTGTGCTCACTGTGATGGATATTTTTTCTTTTTTAAACATAAACATTCATTTGAAATCCATTGGTAGAACATAATCCAATGCAGTCTCTTTTCCTGGTACAGAAAAGTAGTATACATGCTGCAAATGAGCAGCATGATTTACACCTACAGGTTCCCCCACAGGCACATTATCTAGGTTTACTTTAATCCCAGAGGGCCCCACTTTCACACTTGGGCAGGCTCTTGGTACAGCTCCCTATCCAACTCCCAGAAATTTCAGAACAAACAAGTCCCACCCACACTTACAATAAAGGTATCACCATGCTATAGTAATGGCATTCACAATTTTTAGGCAAGGGTGTGACGAGGTGTGACTATAAGGCTTCCATTAAAAAGGTGGCTGTGGAAAAACCTGTCTGGAGAGATTGCCATTTTGGGTAGTAGAAATAGTAGAGAAGAGAGAAATTACAGTCCATTTGCATTTTCTCATGCCCCCTTTTCTCATTTCAGGGTGACACAGAGATCAACAGCAGCCCACTGTATGGAAGAAATAATCAAAAAAAGAAAACTGGGTCTATTAAGAAGATGGGTATTATGCAAAGAAATGGCAGAATAAGATAGGAGCTGAAAAATAAAGATAGCTATGAATAAATGAGCTAAGAGGTTTAAACATCCAGACTTGGCAAGGTCTATAATCAAAGTTCCTTTCTAAGACCCTGTATTAGAGAAGGTTGTCAGAAACAATGTGCCTGTTTTTCAGTAAGATCTTCTTACATGCTCATGTCAAGGACGGAACATGTAATATATTTGTGTGAGCCAGCTGTCTTCTTTCTGGAAATGATTTCTCATTTGGACAATCTTGATGTTTAGTCCTAATGAGTTTAAATAAAAGTAATATCAACAAAAAGTTTCATGGATATTCTTTTGTTTTTCACCAAATAGTTTAGTTTCTTTCCTTTTAAAAAAAACCTCTTAATTCTAAAAGGGATTTATAAACAAATGAATCCAAATCTCCAAAAGAGAAATTCTACATGTGGTTAATAAACAATATTAGACCTTGGTCATCGCATAAGCTTTGCCTCTATCATGAATGATTTTAAAATAATATAGAATAGGAAAAACTTTGCATCCAATTAGTATACCCAATTCATAAGCTAAAGGGCTGAGAAATATTCCCTAAACTGACAGAGCCATTCAGTTGACATGTATTATGTAGTCTCACATGTGTTCTTTCAAAAACATACATTAAATGCCTACAAATTGCCAGTCAATAGGGAACTAGCCTCAGAGCTAGGGAGACCTGGATTCAAGTTCTTATTTTGCCATAGACTGGTTGTATGATCCTGGGCAAATCATTTAACATTTCTTAATGTCTTCAGCAACTCTCTGAGACTCTAAATTACAAAAAAAAAAAAAAAAAAAAAGGATTTAATCTGCTCTGAAGTTGTCTTTACCAATGACATTTCAGATCCTGTCTCTCTCCTTCTCTCATCCTCCATGGAAGAAGAATGTTTAGTAGAACTAGAATTTATCTACATTATGAACATTGAAAATGGGGTTTCCCCTGCAAATTCTTTGGGAACTTCTGAACCCCCATACATTACTGGGGCCACTTTTGGCTTTGTACATATATGTATCTATTGCCCTCTAGTGGTTGGGGACCCACAAAGATATTATTAGGGATAAAGTAAACTAAAGATGGTGAGCCTGCTGTTCATGCCAGAAATCTCAGGAAGGCATATTAGTATAATCTAATAAGTGAAGTTGGATCTTTTATTTAAAAAATTTCCCCAAGAGATTTGTAGCAATTTCCTCTGGAAAAGAGGCTTTGGTGGCACCAGCCTGGCAAGTTTACAAAATTCAATTCATCTTCTTCATCAGTAAACTATTAATGTTTGCAACTTACTTTACACTCATTTCATTTTTGGTCCTCATAACAACCCTGTGAGGTAGGTGCTATTATTATCCCCATTTAATAGATGGGAAACAATCCCTGCCCTCAAGGAACTTACATTCTACTGAATTTACTGGAGAACACATCTAAGTACAGACATAATATACAGAGGCATATATAGTTGTTATTTCAGGAAGAAAAGCAAGCCACTTTGCAAAAAAAAAAAAAAAAAAGCTTTACAAAGGATCTTTACAAAGTTTTTTCACATCTGGCTTCTTTGAATCCCTTATGCACTTCAAAACTCAAGGTCCAGCTCATCTATTAGGTCTTTCTTGATGCTTCCCATCAACAACTATTTGCCTTTCCTATCCCAATGTCCTTAGAAATTATTTATTTTGTATACATTTCTTATTTCTCTGGATACATATGGTTTGCTCAGTAGAATATAAGTTTCTTGATGACTCTCATTTTTTTGTTTCCAAGTCCAGTGCCTGCTTGCTCTGCACTGCATGAAGGGCTTAAATTTTACATTGTTCCCTGAAAGCAAACTTCATTACAAAATACAATCCACAGTGTAGGCCTTTGAACTCATTTAAGAAAGATGAGGAAGATGCTTCTGATCTACCATTAGTAGTGTTTTGCTTTTCTGGTAAACCAAAGCTATGGAGAAGGGTTACACATTTTCTCACCTGCTTCAAATTTTAGCTAAAGGTGTACAGCAGAATACCTGGATGGTTGGAAATGAAAACTATAGATATAGAAAACAGTGTTAGTAACTAGCACAAGTCAGGAATCAAGGATGTAGCTTGAGCACCCTATTCAACTAAAGAGATTCTTTGCTACCTAGCCTTAAACCCCTCAGTCAAACTGAGACCTGCTAAAATCTTTAGCTTAAAAAGGCCAACGCCTCCTATTGCATCCAGTCCATCTCCAGTCATCCTGATCTATATGTTGCCACTAAATGGCTCTGGAGAGGAAAGGGAGGCAGGTGATCTTGCACAGCCCTTCCTTACTCAAATCCAATTCACTTGCATGTCATGGCATCATCTCCCTAATATTATGACCCTCTTTGACAATGATGAACAAACAACAACAATTAGACCCAAGAATAGTAGTACAGTGTTAATTCCAGTAAAATGCATGCTCTTTTAGGGCTAGGACTGCTTTTGTTTTGCTCTTTAGCTCAGTTCTTGATACATAGGATATGGACTGAATCTGTGACTTCACAAGAATAAAGAATACCTGAATAAGGAAACTCCATTCACTGATTCAGGTCATCATTTTTTTGCTACAACTCATACTCTTAAGAGACCTGTCTAGAGTATCGAGAGGTTAAATGAGTTGCTTAGAATAATTGAGCCAGTATGTCTCAGAGATGGCCAGGGCTTCCTTTTTATAAGACTAGATCTCTCTCCTTTATGTCATGCTGCCTCTCTGCTTGGCACATAGTAGGTGCCTTATAAATGTCTGTTGATGGAAAGATTATATAATAGTAGTCTTACTATTTTGACCAATTAGCCATAATAGTTTAGGGCATGCTTCTCAGCCCCCTTGGCTTACAAATGATATTAAATTTGAGATGTTATGAAATCTACTGTTCCCTCTTCCTTTTCTTAATACAAAGCCCTGTTGATTGCTATGTGGAAATCATATTTGTAAATCAAATCAGGCATGGAGGCATTTTTTATGCTGCTTAGATTTTATGCTGTGTAGGGAATGTGTGCCAGGAGTGATGAAGGTATGCTGATGCATATGAGACCACATCCAGCCTTCTTAGGGAGATAATCATTTAAGATTCTAATTCACTATCATCCCGAATGATGAAGGATAAACCTGAGACAACTTCTCTTTAGAGTATTTGCTAACTATAGTTCTTATCTTTCCTTCAGAGCCTGCTTCCTCAACAGAGTCCTGCTAAGATCTTCATTTGTAGACATGAAATTGTTAGGAGAGGCACAAGTTTATTTCCATTAAGTACAAAGTAAGCATTAAAATGAGTATGTTAGGCTAAGTTAGGCCCTATCTTCAAACAATATCAAAGTTCTTCACCCCAAGATGAAAAAAGTCCTGGTAGATAGCCTCTTGCATGTTTTTAGAATTAAAATTTAAGTCATGGATAGCATGAAAGGGGAACCCTTTAAAGTGCTTGACACATAGTAAACACTTAATAAATGCTTTTTCCTCCATTCTATCATTCACCCAACTACCATCCTCAGAGTAGGAAGGCAAATGCCATTTTTTACCTGCCACCTATAATATGCCTGCATCTCTCCAAATACTAAGTTGACATATGGCACTTAAGAAAATTTGGTGTACTTTTTATATGCTATATTTGCTTCTAAATGAGAATCCAGGATTTTGAGAGATAAAGGGACTATTTGAGAAATATGAATGAATCCATGATGACTTCCAGACAAAAATACTATTTCAGTTCAATTCAACTGAGCATTTATTAAACACCTACTATATGCCAGGTACTATACTAAAACCTCAAAGTCTAAAAAATTTCTGCTCTCATCTCATCTCATCTCTGCTCTAAAAGAGCCATATTCTACCAGAGGAAACAACATATACAAAGCTAAGTAAATGCAAAGTAATTATGGATTGGGGAAGAATATCAATGCATTATGTAGGAAGTGGCTCTTGAGTTGAGCCTTGAAGAAAGCTAATAGATAGAAATGAAGAGGCCCTGTCACTGACTGGTCTCATTCCATTCAGGAAAGAAGCATGCATTTAGTAGCCTCCAAGAATATATTTTATTGGAATTCTCAAAAACAAAACAAAAACAAACTATAATATTTCAATTCATCTCTAACTCAACCCTTTCCATCTGAATCTCTTAAAACTTCTTTGGACTGAATTTGCGATTTAATACAACTCTGAAATGTAATTTTAGCAACTGAGTTTCAAAGAAATAACATCAAAGTTCTCACTAGAAAATGAGAAAATCCCTGATAGACAGCCTCTCAATAACCTGTCATTATAAGAGTTACTGTTCATTTCAGACCCAAATTTGCCTCCAACCCACACAGACCTCAGGGTTTCAAGCCCTTTCATCCTTGCAGATCAAGGCATCTGCCAAACTGATTCATGATTCTGAGGTTAGAGAAAATGTTATTTGTGCCACCAAATGAATTTAAAAGAAAGGGAAAGGGCCATTTTCCCCATCAGGCAGGCCCATTTAGTTTGACCTTATCGTTCCTACAGCAAGCATTAATAGAAGCTCCAGAGGGAAATGGGAAATTGCTGATGCACTGAACTGCACAAAATTCTGTCTACATAGAATCTTTTGTCCTGAGCTTCATCTGGCAATAACCTTATACTCCAAATTATAAGAATTATCATTCCTTATTAACATGTACTAATTCACTATTTTTTGTCATGAACAGAGGCCCTGTCTTGGAGTCAGAGAAATTTGGGTTCAGGAATTGCCTCTGACCTATATTAGCTATGTGATCATAGGCAGGTGACTTAAAGAGTTACTTCCTTAAACACTTCTCTAAAATGTGCCCACAAAGATAAAATCATCAGTCTGAACAGAAAACATATATTTTGAGGTTTTAATCCTTTTATTTAAAGATTATATGACACCTTTGAAAATATCAGTCTGTTCATTCTTACCTTTGAAGTAGGTAAGCAGCAAATGTTACTAGTTCATTTTGAGAGATTCTGAGGGATACTGAAATTAAATAATTGATAGCACAAATGAAATCATTTAACATAATAATTATTATTAATAGTAGGTTTTATTTATATGATATCTACTCTGTACCAAGCACTGTGCTAGATGCTTTACAATTATTATTTTGTTTGATTCTTATAACAATTTTGAAAGATAATTATTATTTTGCAGTTGAGGAAATTGACTTGCTCAGAGTCACATAGCTAGTGAGTGTCTGAGACTAAATATGAACTCAGCTCTTCATGACTTTAGGACAAGCACTTTATTTAATGCAACACTTATAAATGAATATTTACTAGGGAAGATCTAGCAAGAACAAACAAATATTTCCTCTAATACCTCAGCAGCATACTTTGTCCTGTACCTAGGTCTCTGGGGACTTGTAGGCTCAGCTTAGCTCAATTCTCATACAACAGAGATGGAGAACAGATCATGAAAGGGAAAAATCATTTGCATAATCAACCACAGATGATGATGAGCTGAAAGCTAGGTAGCACAACTTCCCACTGCTTGACTTCTATAAATTGATAATTTTGTTTGGTCCCTGATGTGATGTTACAAATATCCAAATGGCCCTTCGCAGAAAAAAGGTTTCCTAACCCTGTCATATAATATTGGCCCCCTCCAAGTTCACATACAAAGAAAGACTGCATCTCTGTTAAATGAGTCCTTCTCTAGGATACTATTGGACCAGGGGCCCCCAAATCATTCTTTGTTTCTTGGGACAACAGTGCTTCATTGGATCTGGAACCTGGACTTTGGGGTGTGACCTCCAGACTTTTGAACTCCCAAGGTCAGAGGCTCCAATCTACTATATTTTAAAAGGAAGAGAATAAAGGCTGAGACCAAACAGAAGGCTGTTTCTTTGGAACATGTGGTCTCAAAAGGAATAAGGCCTAAAGCCTTTATCCTTGCTATATTTCTTTCACCAGATGTTGTGGCCAGTAAAAAGGATAGAAGTGAGAGATACATGGTGGAAGCTGGCAAGGACTTTGTGAGTCTCCCCACAGCCAATCACTACATGGTAAGAACCTGGAACCCATTATAGATTCAAACTCCATTTCTCTCTGGGCTTCACTCCTGTCTCTCTAGAATTCTTTCTCCACTATAACCCAACAATCTTATTATCTTGGAAGATCATGCCAGCCCTGCAACTCCTTTCTCTGATTGGTCAGTTCCATTTTAAGGAAAACTCCATTTTAAGGAAAGTTTCTAGGACAACCATGTTCACTTCTCTAGGAGCCTCTCTAGAGGCTACACTTCTGACTGGACTTCTTTTATTCCCATGGCCCAAGCTGGTGCCTTTCCATCCTACTTTTAGCTTCCTTTTATGTGCTTGGAGTCAGAGAAGTTTGGACTCAAGTCATCCCCAGCCAGTTCTCTAAAATGTGCCCACAAAGATGGAATCAGATTATAAACTCCTTTAGACTGTGACTGTCTTTCTCTTAGCTCTACTGGACCTGTATTCCAAAGAGATCGTAAAAGAGAGAAAAGGATCCACATAAGCAAAAATGTTTGTAGCAGCCCTTTTTGTAGTAGCAAGGAATTGGAAAGTGAGTGCACACTAATCAGTTGGGGAACGGCTAAATGAGTTATGGTATGTGAATAATGTCATATTATTGTTCTGTAAGAAACAATTAGCAGGATGATTTCAGAAAAGCCTGGAAAGACTTACATGAACTGATACTGAGAGAATTGAGCAGAACCAAGAGAACATTGTACACAAAACCAACAAGATTATGTAATGAATAATTGTCATGGTCTTGCCTTTTTTCAACAATGAAGCTCATTTCAAGGCAATTCTAATAATCTTGTAATGGAATGTACCATCCACTTCTAGAGAGAGAACTATGGAGATTGAATGTACTTCTAAGTATAAGATTTTTACCTCTTTTGTTGTTGTTGGTTGCTTTTTTTTCTTTCTCTTGCTTTTTCCCCCTTTTGATCTCATTTTTTTTGTACTGCATGATGCATATGGAAATATTTTTAGAAGAATTTCACATGTTTAACCTATATCTGATTGCTTACTGTCTTGGGGAAGAGGGGATGGAGAAAGGGAGAAAATTTTGGAACACAAAGTTCTGCAAAGGTGAACTATCTTTGCATGTATTTAGAAAAATAAAATATTATTAAAAAAATAAATTCTTGTTGACTTGCCTTGATTGTCTATGCTTGTTCCACATTTTTTCCAAAGCATGTCACTCATACATCATGATTCAGGAAGTAGGCTTCCAAGACTTTCTATGTGAGGAATTTGCATTATCCAAATAAAGTGATGGTTGTCCACACCTCATATTTGATTTTTCTATGGAAAAACAATACCATGAAAAAGCTTTTGTTGGTCAAAGGATAGAAAGTCAGTTCACAAAGGAATAAATTCAAGCTCTTATCAAGCTACATAAAAATTCCCCAAATCATTAATGAACAGAAAATGCAAATTAAAGCAATTTAGATGTTCCACATCATGTTCATTACATTAGCAAAGTTAACAAAAAGAGAAGAGGACAAATATTGGAGTAGTTATGGGAAAACAAACACACTCCTACATTGTTGGAAGAACTTTGATTTGGTCTAGATATTTTGGAAAGCAATTTGGAAATATGCCCCCAAAGTCACTAACCATACCCTTGACCCAGTAATACCATTACTAAACCTATAGTCCAAAGTAAGAAAGAAAGAGGGGAAAGATTCTTATGTACAAAAATATTTTTCCAGCTATTTTTGTAGTGGCAAAGAATTGAAAATAAAAGGGGTACCCACCAATTGAGTAACAGCTAACCAAATTAAGATATATTAAAGTAATGGAATAGCACTGCAATCTAAAAAATTATGAGGATGGTTTTGGAGAAATTGATAAAGAGAGAAGTAAATAGAACCAAGAGAATAATTTATGCAATAACAACAATATTGTAAAGCCAAATAGTTTTAAAAGACTTAAGAACTCTAGTCAATAAATAACTAACCACTATTTCAGGAGCTGAGTGATGATGCATTTTATCTCTTTTTTTTGACAGATGAACTCAAGATACAGAATATGACATACATTTTCAGACATGGTGCATATAGGAATTTGTTTTACTTAATTATGCTTATTGGTTAAAAGGGACTTGCTTTTTCTTTTTTCATCAGTTTCCTCAGTTGTAAAATGAGATGGTTAGACTCAATGGTCTCCAAGGTCCCTTCTGGTTTTAAATCTTTCTGGTCCTCTGAGAACAAGATCTGATATGCAATTAAAGCTAATTGAACTTGACCAATAGGTTAACATAAAAACAAATTATTGATGAAAGGCAGAATGGTGTAGTGACTAGAGAGCCAACTTTTGAGTCAGGAAGGTCTGATTTCAAGTCTGGGTCCTAAAACATAGGGGCTGTGTGACCTTGGCTTAGTCAGTCAACAACTGGCCAACAAGTATTTATTAAATATGTACTAGGTGTCAAGCACTGGGCTTGGGAGATACAAATATAAAGAATGAAACAATTCGTATTTGCAAGGAGTTTATACTCTAATAAAGAGACAAAATATACACATATATGTGCATATAGATATACATATATAGATATCATATATATTTAACTACTTTGTATATATTTGTATTTAAATACAAATAGACACATATAGTGTTAACATAAAAGAATAAATACAAATATATACAAAGTAGTTAAATGCAAGTTAGCTTGGAAGGGAGGACACTAGCAATTAGAGAGATTAGTAAAGGCTCTGTGCAGAAATGGTACTTGAACTGCATCTTAAAAGAAGAGTAGGTCTCTTTTAGGAATGCATTTTAGGCATGAAGAACAGTCAGTACAAAAATACAGAGATGGGGAATTGAATGTTGTATGTGAGGAAGAGAAAGAAGGCTGGTTTGGCTGGACAGAATGCACAAGGAGAAGTAATATCCAATGAGGATGGAAAGAAAGATTAAGCCCAGGGCCAGGTTGGATAGGGCTTAAAAACTAAACAACAGAGTTTATTTTTGATCCCAGAGGCAACAGGGAGCAACCAGAGTTAGTTTTGTAGGAAGCTACAGTCAGATAGGTGCTTAAGAAAAATTACTTGAGCAGGAATGGGTGAGATGGTTTGGAGTGGAGAGAGACAGGAGATCAATGGAGAAGCTGCTGCAATAATCTAGGCAAGAGATGATGAAGGCCAAACTAGGATGGCAGCTAAGTGAAGGAAGAAAAGGGGATGAATGTGAAGATGTTGTAGAAGTAGAAATTGCAAAGCATGTCGACTGATTGGATCTGTGAGGTGGTGGAATATAAAGTAGAAAGTTCAGGATAATATAAAGTTCATAAATTGGATGATTGGAAGGATGGTGGTTTTTATCAGAAATTTTCCACAGTGACCATATCTCTTGTCTCCACATGTAATACTGTCCCCTTCAATTCACACTTGTGGGTTTGGTCCCCCAGATGGGCAAGGTCCAAGTCATTCTCTGCAGTCTCTATAGCTTATGAACTCCCACCCATGTATATTTACCTTCAATAGTCAGTCACAGAAAACTCTTTGCTCAAATCAAGGGTACTTACTGAAATTGCAGTACAAAACATGTACCCCCAAACTTGGGGTATAGTCTTCCACAAATACATAAAGCTTCAATAGTTAGAATAAACACATACAATATATTAATATATGTACAGAATTTACACATATATGATATAGTAGTACATATGTATTATGTAATTATGTATTATGTATTTGTAATGTAGTAATATATGTAAGGAATTTACATAACCAAGGCAATTCACACCTCTGCATTGCAATGTTGTTTCTCTTCTCATGCTTCTCTCTCTGGACACAGTGTATCAGCTAGGTAGGTCTGTCAACTTGATTCTAAATCTGGACTCTTTGGGCCTGCTTTCTGTTTCACACAGTGTCTCCTAATGGCTATATGGTTCTGAAGTAAGAAATCATAGCTGATGGAGGTAGGAGCAGAATATTGGGAATTCACACCCTCTTCTCTATTCTCTATTCCTGAACTGTGAAAGAGATGTGCAGGGAAAAGTGAAAATTCCATCTCTTTTTTTTTCTATACTCTTTTTTAAAATTTATTTTTATTTTTAATTTGTGAAATAAAACAATCATTTTCATAACAGTGTAATAAAAAAGGATGATAGCACATGAACCTGCAAATCTGCTATGCACAATTTGCTATTTCTTTCCAACATATAGCAAAACTATTATGTAAATTTCTTTTTTTACTTCCCTCTTTCCCACCTTAGAGATGGCTACCATTAGATACAAATGTGTGTGTGTGTGTGTGTGTGTATGTAAAATTATTCTATATATACTACTATTTATCAGTTCTTTCTCTGGATGCAGACAACATCTTTCTTCATATGCCCTTTGTAGTTAATTTGAGTATTTGTATTAGACTATACAACTTATTCTCTCAAAGTTGTTCTTAAAACAATATTGCTGTTACTATATACAATGTTCTCTTGATTTTGCTTATTTCACTCTTTATTATTTCATTCAAGTCTTTTTTTTTTTTTTTTGTAAGGCAATTGGAATGAAGTAACTTGGTTCACTTGTATCAAGTGTCTGAAATGAGATTTGAACTCATGTCCTCCTGACTTCAAGGCCCATGCTTTATCTACTATGCCATCTAGCTGCCCCCTCATGCAAGTCTTCCCATGTTTTTCTAAAATCACTGAGCTCATCATTTCTTATAACATAATAGCATTCCATCACAATCATATACACAACTTGTTCAGGCATTCCCCAACTGATGAGCATTCCTATAACTTTCAGTTCTTTGCCACTACAAAGAGAGCTGCTATAAACATTTTAGAAAATATAGATTCTTTTCCTTGTTGCATAAATAACTTTGAAAACAGATCAAGTAGTGGTATTGCTAGGTCAAAGGGTATAGATAGTTTAATAACTCTTTGGATATAATTCCAAATTGTTCTCAAAATGGTCAGAGCTGATAGATTTGGCTCTTCTCAATAATGTGGTATATCAAGGCAATTCCAATAAACTAAGGATAGAAAATGCCATCCGCATCCAGAGAGAGAACTATGGAGACTGAAGGTAGTTTAAAGCATGGTATTTTCACCTTTTTGTTTGTTTTTTTTTTCTTTCTTGTGGTTTTTTCCTTTTTGGTATTATTTTTCTTGCACAACATGACAAATATAGAAATAAGTTTAAAAGAATTGAATATATTTAACCTATATCAGATTGCTTTCTGTCTTGGGGAGGAGGGGGGTAAGGAAGGGAGAGAGAAAAATTTGAAAAACAAAGTCTTACAAAAATGAATGTTAAAAACTATATTTACATGTATTTGGAAAAATAAAATAGTATTGAGAAAAAAACAAACAAAACAAAACAAAAGCAAAATGGTTGGATCATTTTATAATTTCACATGAAAAGATTCTCTTTCAAGAGCTATTCTTCCAAAACTAGCTGTCTTTTCAATGACCAGAGATGACCCTTCTCAGAGCTTGCTCAGACCTTTTAAGATCTACCAGAAGTGCAGTCCTTCAAGCATCCAGTGGATACCCTGTAATTCTACCTAATAGATTAAAAATTTCTTCCCAACTCCTAATAGAATAATAAAGTGAAATTACCTTTTATATTTCCTTTACAGTATTTCATCAAATTTGAAAGTAATGAACCATTTATAAGGTGATTCACACTTGGTAAATTCCCAATTTCCTACTCTTACATTCAGAGGGTGTGTCATTCAGGATGCTTTGAATGAACCATTTAAAATCTGAATGAGGCAAAACTAAACACCTCATTGTTTCTATTACCTGCTTTTTACCTACTGTCATTTCATCAAGTGGATTGGGGAGATTCAATTGATCAGAATTCCCCTGATCAATTCCATATACACACAATTGACTGAAAGTTGTAGATAAAACAAGATTTTACTTTTACTTTAAGTACTTATTGCTTATTGATAACAAAAAAGCCTTTAAATTAAGACAGCAAAATTTTATCTTAATAACTTCTTCATAGAAGATATTTCCCATTCACATGTCAAAATCATTCAATATTCCTTGGAAGACATAAACAACAGAGAACTTTGTTCAACAACCCTATGAATATCCATGTGAGATGAGAAATGGATGCTCATCAAAGGTGATAGCCACTTGGTCAAGGAGGAAGCCACATAGTTCAAGATGAACAGGAATTGCATAGAGATAATGAGGTCTTTTAGATGTTCTTTGTGACATTGTTCTGATTTTGGATTGCTGCAAAACCAACAGAAAGAGATTCATAACCACTCATAAATTTGATCTAGGGAGCCAAACAAGCATGGTGTTGTCTTTCAATTTGTGCACAGATTAGAATTAATGAGGCAAAATTACACAAAGTCATCAGCCTTACTATCTCTTCTAAAGTCACCATTGTCCAGTGATAGAAAAGTCAAGACAACTGCTGATGATTCAAGATGACCTTGGTGTCTTAGATGTCTACAAGAAAAATCAACTGGATGAAGTATTGCCTGGATTATATCATTCAATTAAACAGTAAACCTACAGAATTCATCAGAGATTCCCTGCTGGACAGATAATTCAAATAGATAGGAAGCTGGACCAAGAATTAAAGAGGAGAAGGAGTCAGACTAGATTAATTTTATAAGACCACAAAGTTCTATTAATAACCCCAAAAGCCTTTCCAGACCCAAATCCCATCTTTTTAATGGCAATTTTGAACCTGTATTGTTGTATAACTGAGAGTATCTAAAGAATTAAAAATGATTATTAATGAAAATAGGATAAAGAAGCTCATACTAGATATGATCAGGCTACAAAATCTAACAAAAAGGGAACTTCAAAAAAGAATCAAATTAAAAGATGTCATCAAGAAAATATAGTCTTGAGGAGGGGGGAAAGGGGAAAGGTAAGCTAGTCACATGGTGAAGGCAAAGTATAATACTTGTCCAACCTGGTATCCTCTAATATTAGGAAAAATAAGAAAAACTAACAGTTATATGTTATATATTATATTTCTGGTTTCCAAAGCACTTTACACATATTATTTCATTAGGGCCTTAAGACAACCTTGGGAAGCAGGTGCTATTATTGTCATTACCATTTTACAGATAAGAACACAAAATCTGAGAAAGATTAAGTGAACATGCCTAGAATAGTAAGTAAATTCTACCTAGGGTAGAATTTAAACTGAAGTCTTCTTGAATCCAATTCATCACTCTAATCTACAGTTATCTAGTTACCCTGGGCAAAATTGAGAAAAGTCCCCAGCATACTGAGTAGATTAATATCTCTTCCTCTCTCAATTTATGGGATGTCATTCAGGATAGGCAGATATCAATTAGTTCAAAGGGAGCATCTGTACCAATAAGATCACAGATTGATTTGAGTAACATTAGCTTTATCCAGTCCCCAAAACCTAGAGATAGGAACAACACATTTTCTAAGTTCTTATAATTCTTATGTTGCTCTTATAGCACAAAATCCAAATAAAAAACTCATTAGATGTGGCAGGAAACATGGAAAATGGCTTCCTATTGCTTCCTGAGTAAAATTCAAGCTCTTTTGTTTGACATCCAAAGCCATCCAAAGTCTGTTGCTTTCCTTTTTCTAGCCTCAGTAGTAAAATAGTATAGTAGTTCTCAAAGCATGGACAGGAGACTCCTAGGGGTCCCTAAGACTCTTTCAGAGAGTCTGCCAGGTCAAAATTAGTTTTATAATAATGCTAAAATGTTTTCATTTGTAAATAATATATACCAATAACAATATATGGTATATGTATGTGTATAAATATATACCCTCACATACATACTTACATGGAGACAAACCCATTTTACCTTGGCCCCCACTGCCTGAAGACCAGGTATAGTACATTTCACTCTTTTCTACAAGTTCTCTTTTACCCTTAAGGAGATAGAGGGAGGATGTTGGGGTATCTAGGCTTTCTGCAAATACATATTCTATGTGTGTGTATGTGTATATATATATACACACACACATATATATACACACACATACACATACACATACACACACATACATACAGTTGGTATGAAAACCTGGGTTTCTCCGGGCATGTCCACTTCTCTTAACATGGAGATGACCTTCTGAGCATGCACAGTTTGACTAAAATAGAGGCCTATGCATCCCTTACTATATAGGTAACGACAGTCTCCTTTGATTGGTTGCCTGTATATTTACAGCTGGTGAGACTGTATATTAGCTTTCTTTCCAGTGTGTCCAGAAGGTGAAAAATCCCAACTATTCCATAGCAAACCAGTGAGAATGAAAAGACTTTTTTTCCCCCTTCACCCTCTCTTTTACCCTGGCTGAGAAATGGGCCTGGGGTTATTGTTTCTGTTTTGTGTTAGTTGTCCTCCTGAAATTTAGTTACTACAGATGATCCACACAGGACCTGGAAGTTCAAGCTTTAGTCTTTTTAAATCAAGGACTATAGAGAAGATGGTTTAGCCAGCATAAAAGCATTGGGATTCAAACCAGAAAGGAGTTTTAGATTTAGAACTATGACTGTGCTGTACAGGACCTGAACTGAACTATAAATCTAATTCCTAGCTAGAAATCAAATCTCTTTCCTCTCCCTAGTGACTGAGGTGATATAAAAGGGTATAGAGAATTATTCCTCCTACACTTTGGGGGAGTAAGTTTTTATGTTTGTGATTATATCTTCTAAAGTATTTCTATGTAAAAGCTAATATTATTGTTAGTGGATAAATGGAACTAGAATGCTAGGGACTATCCCCTACAACTGAGGGACTATCATCAGAGAGGGTTGGAATCCTTTGCAGAGAGCCTAGAAGCCCCAAACATCCTCCCTCAATCTCCTTAAGGGTATGAGAGAACTTGGGAGAAGAGTGAAATTTATCATACCTGGTCTTCAAGCAGTGGGGCCAAAATAATATGTTTTTGTCTCTCTCTCCACACACACATACATATACATTAAGTATATATACATATAAAAATACATACTACACATACTATATATCATTAAGTATATATATATATAATCATAGAGTACATATAGTATGTATACCATATATATACATCTTACACATATAATATGTATATGCTATATACTTTACATATAGATGTGTATGCATGTATATTGTTATATGCTCTATTTTTATGTGTCTCACATACACACACACATACATACTCATAAAAGATCCACATAAACAAAAACTTGTGGGGGGAAGGGTCTCAATAATTTTAAAGATTATTGGGGCCTACATGTACAAAAATATTTGTAAAAGCTCTTTTTGTGGTAGCAAGGAATTGGAAATTGAGTGGATACCCATCAATTGGGGAATGGCTGAATAAGTTATGGAATATGATTGTAATGGAATATCATTGTTCTAAAAGAAATGAGTAAAAAAAAAATAAATAAATAAAATAAAAAAAAAAAAAAAAAGAAATGAGTAGACTGATTTCAAAAGAGCCTGGAAAGACTTAAGATGAATTAATGCTGAGTGAAGTGAACAGAACCAAGAGAACCTTGTATACAGTAACTGAAAGATTTTGTGATAATAAACTTTGATAGACTTAGTTCTTCTCAGCAATTCGGTGGCCCAAGACAATTTCAGTAGGCTTGGGAAGGAAAATGCCATTCACATCCAGAGAAAGAACTTATGGATACTAAATGAAAATTAAAGTATACAATTTCCACCTTTTTTGTTTGTTTGCTTTTTCTTTCTTGTGTTTTTCCCTTTTGTTCTTATTTTTTCTTTTACATCATGACTAATATGGAAATGTTAAAAATGATTGTACATGTTTAACTTTTATAAGATTGCTTGCCGTCTTGGGAAGGAAGGGAGAAAAAAAATGGAACTCAAAATTTTATAAAAACAAATGTTAAAAACTATCTTTACATGTAATTGAAAAAATAAAATACTATTGAAGAAAAATAAAAGAATATCTGAGATAGCTAGGTAGTATAGTACATGGAGGAGAGAGCATCAGTCTTGGAGTCTGAGGAACCTGAGTTCAAATCTGGTCTCAGACACTTACTAGTTCTATGACCCTGGGCAAATTACTTAACCCCAATTGCCTCCAAAAATAAATAAATAAATAAGCAAATAAATAAATAGAGTGTAAATGAGACATAAGACCAAAAAGTTTGAGAACCATTGATGAAATGGAAAAAAGCATCAAATTTAGTCTGAGAACCTAAATTCAATACTTGGCTCAGGCATTTGCTATCTGTGTGACTTTGAGCCAGCTACTTCCTCTATAGGAAGTTTCTGTATTTGTAAAAAAAAAAAAAATCAGTTCTGGTCAATCTCCAACTAATTTCCAGCTCTCATATATACCCAATGCTTTAGTCATCAGAATAATAAGTAAATATCAGGTAGGGAGGAGTGGTCCAAAGTGCTGTAGAAAAATATCTTAAAATCAAAGGATTTGGACCTCAGCAGTCATCTGATAGGCAATTTCATTAGCAACAAAAATAATTATAGTTAGCTAGAACCTGCATAGTGTTTTAAAACTTGTAAAACACTTTACATATGTTAACTCATTTGATTTTCACATCTTTATGAGGGAGGTGCTATTATTATACCCACCTTAGATAAGGACACTTTGATTTGTCTAGCATCATGCAGTTGATGGGGTGAAAAAGATCCCAACACTACCCCCTTTATTGGTAGCTAGATGGGTCATGGGGGAATTTAGAGGAGGTATTGACAGGAGAAAGGCTTTTGATGAATTTAAATGGAATTTAAAGGACCTTTGTTGAAGTGGACCCTAAATGAATTTCCGTACCTACTCCCTGAAGCAAGTAGAGGGGGAATTGATTACCCTGTCCTAAGGGGCCTTTGTTACAGTAGGCCCTGGTTGAATTCCTTGCATTGACAAAAATATCATGACCCCACGGTTACTGTATCCATTCAGAAGGCCACACAACAGATGTCAACCCCAAAGGTTATTTTTCTCTTATTAAAAAAATTTTAAAAATTAAAAAAAAAAACTACTAGCATTCTATTTCTTTGCTAACTCCTTTTAAGAATTTAGCTCACTTACTAAGTGCCACAATCTCAGGTTCATTAGAAACTGCTTGCCTTATGGCATCAGTCTTTCCCCCAGTAAATAGCTAGTTCATTAGGAACTTTGTTCCACCTTATGATGTCTTTCCCCTTCTGAATGACGACTTTCGCTAGGGGATTTAGCTTGAGGCTTTCCTCTTATTAATCACTAACCTCCCCCTTTGGAACTTAACCTACTGCCAATAGTGCAACAAAATCTTTGCCTCTTGATTTGGAGATTGTCTAAGCCTACAAATTCTTTTGAGTCACCTTGTGACACTAACTCCAAACCCCAATATATTTTAGGAATTCAACCCTTGCACCCCATCAAAGCTAATGTTTAAGACAAAGTTTGAATCCAGGTCTTTTGACTGCAAGTCCCATGTTCTATCCCCTGTACTATTTCCAAAGGGTCATTTTGCCTCTATTTGAAGATCTCTACTGAAGGGAAACCAGTTTACCTTATGAGGCAGCCTAACTAACTGTTAGCAAAATTTTCTCCAGAGTAAGCCTATGTTGCCTCTTTTGGATTACCAACCATTGCTGCTAGTTTGCCCTCTAAGGCCAAACAGAAAAGTCTGCTTCTTAGCCATAATAACCTTTCATATACTTTTTTAAAAAAGTATATGACCTCTCTGAATCTTCTTTTATCCAAGACAAACTTTTATCCAGGCCCTTCACAGACTCAAATCCCTTCACCATCCTGGGTGTCCTTCTTTATATATTTTCCAGTTGATCAGTAGCCTTTTTAAGTTTCTGTTGCTCATAACTGAACAGTAGTCCAGGTGAGGAAAAGTACAAAGAGAGTATCAACTCCTTATTCCTGGAAGCTGTATTTCTTTTTATTATTATTATTAATAGCTTTTTATTCTTCCAAATACATGCAAAGATAGTTTTCAACATTCACCCTTGCGTTCAACATTCAAACCTTATGTTCCAAATTTTTCTCCCTCCCTCCCTGCCACCCTTTCCCATACACAGCAATAATCCAAAATAGATTAAACATGTGCAATTCTTCTACACATATTTCCATATTCATCATAATGCACCAGAAAAATCAGTTCAAAAGGTGAAAGAAAAAAAATGAGAAAAAAAAAA